>JAULUF010000057.1:1337500-1492500 GCA_031834385.1 Semotilus atromaculatus | reverse complement strand
CTTTCTTTCTTTCTTACTAATCTTTTTTTCTTTCTTTCTTTCTAACTAATCTATCTTTCTTTCTTTCTTTCTAACTAATCTATCTTTCTCACTAATCTATCTTTCTTTCTTTCTTTCTTACTAATCTATATTTCTTTCCTTTTTTCTTTATAACTAATCTCTTTCTTTCTTTCTTACAAATCTTTTTTTCTTTCTTTTTTTCTTTCTAACTAATCTTTTTTTCTTTCTTTCTAACTAATCTATCTTTCTTTCTTTCTCACTTATCTATATTTCTTTCTTTCTTTCTTTCTTTCTTTCTTTCTTTCTAACTAATCTATCTTTCTTTCTTACTAATCTTTTTTTCTTTCTTTCTTTCTAACTAATCTATCTTTCTAACTAATCTTTCTTTCTTTCTTTTTAATTAACTTTCTTTCTTTCTAACTAATCTATCTTTCTATCTTTCTTTCTACCTAATCTATCTTTCTTTTTAATTAACTTTCTTTCTTTCTTTCTTTCTTTCTTTCTTTCTTTCTTTCAACTAATCTATCTTTCTTTCTAACTAATCTATCTTTCTTTTTCTTTCTAACTAATCTCTTTCTTTCTTTCTTTCTAACTAATCTATCTTTCTTTCTCACTAATCTTTTTTTCGTTTCTTTCTTTCGAACTAATCTATCTATCTCACTAATCTATCTTTCTTTCTTTCTTTCTTTCTTACTAATCTATCTTTCTTTCCTTTTTTCTTTCTAACTAATCTATCTTTCTTTCTTTCTTTCTAACTAATCTTTTTTTCTTTCTTTCTAACTAATCTATCTTTCTTTCTTTCTAACTTATCTATATTTCTTTCTTTCTTTCTTTCTTTCTTTCTAACTAATCTATCTTTCTAACTAATCTTTCTTTCTTTCTTTTTAATTAACTTTCTTTCTTTCTTTCTTTCTAACTAATCTATCTATCTTTCTATCTTTCTTTCTACCTAATCTATCTTTCTTTCTTTCTTTTTAATTAACTTTCTTTCTTTCTAACTAATCTATCTTTCTTTCTTTCTAACTAATCTATCTTTCTTTTTCTTTCTAACTAATCTCTTTCTTTCTTTCTTTCTTTCTAACTAATCTATCTTTCTTTCTCACTAATCTTTTTTTCTTTCTTTCTTTCTAACTAATCTATCTTTCTCACTAATCTATCTTTCTTTCTTTCTTACTAATCTATCTTTCTTTCCTTTTTTCTTTCTAACTAATCTATCTTTCTTTCTTTCTTACTAATCTTTTTTTCTTTCTTTTTTCTAACTAATCTATCTTTCTTTCTTTCTTTCTAACTAATCTTTTTTTCTTTCTTTCTAACTAATCTATCTTTCTTTCTTTCTAACTTATCTATATTTCTTTCTTTCTTTCTTTCTTTCTAACTAATCTTTCTTTCTTTTTAATTAACTTTCTTTCTTTCTTTCTTTCTTTCTAACTAATCTATCTTTCTTTCTTTCTAACTAATCTCTTTCTTTCTTTCTTTCTTTCTAACTAATCTATCTTTCTTTCTCACTAATCTTTTTTCTTTCTTTCTTTCTAACTAATCTATCTATCTTTCTATCTTTCTTACTAATCAATCTTTCTTTCTTTCTTACTAATTTATCTTTCTTTCTTTCTTTCTTACTAATCTGTCTTTCTTTCCTTTTTTCTTTCTAACTAATCTATCTTTCTTTCTTTCTTACAAATTTTTTTTCTTTCTTTTTTTCTAACTAATCTATCTTTCTTTTTTCTAACTAATCTTTTTTCTTTCTTTCTTTCTAACTAATCTATCTTTCTTTCTTTCTTACTAATTTTTTTTTCTTTCTTTTTTTCTAACTAATCTATCTTTCTTTTTTTCTAACTAATCTTTTTTCTTTCTTTCTTTCTAACTAATCTATCTTTCTTTCTTTCTAACTAATCTATCTTTCTATCTTTCTTACTAATCAATCTTTCTTTCTTTCTTACTAATTTATCTTTCTTTCTTTCTTTCTTACTAATCTATCTTTCTTTGCTTTTTTCTTTCTAACTAATCTATCTTTCTTTCTTTCTTACTAATCTTTTTTCTTTCTTTTTTTCTAACTAATCTATCTTTCTTTCTTTCTTTCTTTCTTTCTAACTAATCTTTTTTTCTTTCTTTCTTTCTAACTAATCTATCTTTCTTTCTTTCTAACTTATCTATATTTCTTTCTTTCTTTCTTTCTTACTAATCTATCTTTCTTTCTAACTAATCTATCTTTCTTTCTTTCTTACTAATCTTTTTTTCTTTCTTTCTTTCTAACTAATCTATCTTTCTTTCTTTCTTACTAAACTATAAACTAATTAAACTGTAAACTTCTTTAAACTTCTTCAAACTTATTGGTCCAAACTTTCACAAGCCAACTTAAAGTTTGTCTCGACGAACTTTTTCTAGTTATTCTTCTTCTTCTTATTTTTCTTACCCAAAAAATTCTGACTCTAACTCGTCCTAGAGCTTTAACTCTACAAACTCCAAACTCGGGTCAGACCTTCAGACTGTTCTGACTCGGTGTGCTATATCTTTTCAAACTGATTTGACTTTCAGATTTCTTAAAAATTAATATTAAAAATCATAAAAATCCCATTGACTTTCATTGCAACAGTTCAAATTGAGCCAAGACTACGGTGGCCCAGTAGTGAACAACACAAAAACTCAAATCTAAACTCCCTGAAGCCCTAGATTCAATTAAACTACCATTCTATATGTACTAATGAACTTTATCTATCTATCTATCTATCTATCTATCTATCTATCTATCTATCTATCTATCTATCTATCTTTCTAACTTATCTTTCTTTCTTTCTAACTAATCTTTCTTTCTTTCTACCTAATCTTTCTTTATTTCTTTCTTTCTTACTAATCTATCTTTCTTTCAAACTAATCTTTCTTTCTTTCAAACTAATCTTTCTTTCTTTCTAACTAATATTTATTTCTTGCTAACTGATCTATCTTTCTTTCTTTCTAACTAATCTTTCTTTCTTTCTAACTAATCTATCTTTCTTCTTTCTAACTAATCTATCTTTCTTTCTAACTAATCTACCTTACTTTCTTTCTAACTAATCTATCTTTCTTTCTAACTAATCTATCTATCTTTCTTTCTTTCTAACTACTCTATCTTTCTTTCATTCTAACTTTTCTTTCTTTCTAACTAATCTATCTATCTTTCTAACTAATCTCTTTCTTTCTAATCAATCTTTCATTCTTTCTTTCTTACTTTCTTTTATTCTTTCTTTCTAACTAATCTATCTTTTTTCTTTCTAACTAATCTTTCTTTCTTTCTAACTAATCTATCTATCTTTCTTTCTTTCTAACTAATCTATCTATCTTTCTTTCATTCTAACTAATCTTTTCTTTCTTTCTAACTAATCTCTATCTTTCAAACTAATCTATCTTTCTTTCTAACCAATTTTTCTTTCTTTCTTTCTTTCTTTCTTTTTTTCTTTCTAACTAATCTATCTATCTTTCTTTCTAACTAATCTTTCTTTCTTTCTAACTAATCTTTCTTTCTTTCTAACTAATCTATCTTTCTTTCTTTCTAAATAATCTATCTTTCTAACTAATCTATCTATCTATCTTTCTTTCTAACTAATCTATCGTTCTTTATTCCTTTCTTTCTTTCTTACTAATCTATCTTTCTTTCTTTCTAACCAATCTATCATTCTTTCTTTCTTTCTAACTAATCTTTCTTTCTTTCTAACTAATCTATCTATCTTTCTTTCTAACTAATCTATCTTTCTTTCTTTCTAACTAATCTATCTTTTTTTTCTAACTAATCTATCTATCTTTCTTTCTAACTAATATATCTTTCTTTCTTTCTAACTAATCTATCTTTCTTTCTTTCTAACTAATCTATCTATCTATCTATCTTTCTTTCTAACTAATCTATCTCTTTCTTTCTAACTAACTAGTCTTTCTAACTAATCTATCTTTCTTTCTTTCTTTCTTTCTAACTAATCTATGTTTCTTTCTTTCTAACTAATCCATCTTTCTTTATATCTTTCTTACTAACTAATCTATCTTTCTTTCTAACCAATCTTTCTTTCTTTCTTTCTTTTTTCATTCTTTCTAACTAATCTATCTTTCTTTCTTTCTAACTAATCTATCTTTCTTTCTAACTAATCTATCTATCTTTCTTTCTAACTAATCTATCTTTCTTTCTTTCTAACTAATCTATCTATCTATCTATCTATCTATCTTTCTAACTAATCTATCTTTCTTTCTAACTAATCTATCTTTCTTTCTAACTAATCTATCTATCTTTCTTTCTAACTAATCTATCTTTCTTTCTTTCTAACTAATCTATCTATCTATCTATCTTTCTAACTAATCTATCTTTCTTTCTAACTAATCTATCTTTCTTTCTAACTAATCTTTCTTTCTTTCTAACTAATCTATCTTTCTTTCTTTCTTTCTAACTAATCTATGTTTCTTTCTTTCTAACTAATCTATCTTTCTTTCTATCTTTCTAACTAATCTATCTTTCTTTCTAACCAATCTTTCTTTCTTTCTTTCTTTCTTTCTTTCTAACTAATCTATCTTTTTTCTTTCTAACTAATCTATCTATCTTTCTTTCTAACTAATCTTTCTTTCTTTCTAACCAATCTATCTTTCTTTCTAACTAATCTTTCTTTCTTTCTTTCTAACTAATCTATCTTACTTTCTAACTAATTTATCTTTCTTTCTTTCTAACTAATCTATCTTTCTTTTTTTCTAACTAATCTATCTTTCTTTCTATCAAATCCATCTTTCTTTGTTTTTTAAATAATCTATCTTTCTTTATTTCTAACTAAGTTATCTTTCTTTCTAACTAATCTATCTTTCTTTCTAACTAATCTATCTTTCTAACTAATCTATCTTTCTTTCTAACAAATCTCTTTCTTTGTTTTTTAACTAATCTATCTTTCTTTCTAACTAATTTATCTTTCTTTCTAACTAATCTATCTTTCTTTCTAACTAATCTATCTTTCTTTCTTTCTAATCTATCTTTCTTTCTAACTAATCTATCTTACTTTCTTTCTTTCTTTTTAATTAACTTTCTTTCTTTCTAACTAATCTATCTTTCTTTCTTTCTAACTGATCTATCTTTCTTTTTCTTTCTAACTAATCTATCTTTCTTTCTTTCTAACTAATCTTTCTTTCTTTCTTACTAATCTATCTTTCTTTCTTTCTAACTAATCTATCTTTCTTTCTTACTAATATTTTTTTCTTTCTTTCTTTCTAACCAATCTATCTTTCTTTCTTTCTAACTAATCTATCTTTCTTTTTCTTTGTAACTAATCTATCTTTCTTTCTTTCTAACTAATCTTTCTTTCTTTCTTACTAATCTTTTTTTCTTTCTTTCTTTCTAACTAATCTATCTATCTTTCTTTCTTTTTAATTAACTTTATTTATTTCTTTCTAACTAATCTATCTTTCTTTCTAACTAATCTATCTTTCTTTTTCTTTCTAACTAATCTATCTTTCTTTCTTTCTTTCTAACTAATCTATCTTTCTCACTAATCTCTTTCTTTCTTTCTTTCTTACTAATATATCTTTCTTTCCTTTTTTCTTTCTAACTAATCTATCTTTCTTTCTTTCTTACTAATCTTTTTTTCTTTTTTTCTAACTAATCTATCTATCTTTCATTCTTTCTTTCTAACTAATCTTTTTTTCTTTCTTTCTAACTAATCTATCTTTCTTTCTTTCTAACTTATCTATATTTCTTTCTTTCTTTCTTTCTTTCTAACTAATCTATCTATCTTTCTTTCTACCTAATCTATATTTCTTTTTTTCTTTTTAATTAACTTTCTTTCTTTCTTTCTTTCTTTCTAACTAATCTATCTTTCTTTTTCTTTCTAACTAATCTCTTTCTTTCTAACTAATCTATCTTTCTTTCTCACTAATCTTTTTTCTTTCTTTCTTTCTAACTAATCTATCTATCTCACTAATCTATCTTTCTTCCTTTCTTTCTTACTAATCTATCTTTCTTTCCTTTTTTCTTTCTAACTAATCTATCTTTCTTTCTTACTAATCTTTTTTTTTCTTTCTAACTAATCCATCTTTCTTTCTCTCTAACTAATCTATCTTTCTTTCTCACTAATCTTTTTTCTTTCTTTCTTTCTAACTAATCTATCTATCTCACTAATCTATCTTTCTTCCTTTCTTTCTTACTAATCTATCTTTCTTTCCTTTTTTCTTTCTAACTAATCTATCTTTCTTTCTTTCTAACTAATCTTTTTTCTTTCTTTCTAACTAATCCATCTTTCTTTCTTTCTAACTAATCTATCTTTCTTTCTTTCTAACTTATCTATATTTCTTTCTTTCTTTCTCTTTCTTTCTTTCTTTCTTTCTTTCTTTCTTTCTAACTAATCTATCTTTCTTTCTTACTAATCTTTTTTTCTTTCTTTCTTTCTAACTAATCTATCTTTCTAACTAATCTTTCTTTCTTTCTTTTTAATTAACTTTCTTTCTTTCTAACTAATCTATCTATCTTTCTATCTTTCTTTCTACCTAATCTATCTTTCTTTCTTTCTTTTTAATTAACTTTCTTTCTTTCTTTCTTTCTTTCTTTCTTTCTAACTAATTTATCTTTCTTTCTTTCTAACTAATCTATCTTTCTTTTTCTTACTAACTAATCTTTCTTTCTTTCTTTCTAACTAATCTATCTTTCTTTCTCACTAATCTTTTTTTCTTTCTTTCTTTCTTACTAATCTATCTTTCTTTCCTTTTTTCTTTCTAACTAATCTATCTTTCTTTCTTACTAATCTTTTTTTCTTTCTTTTTTCTAACTAATCTATGTTTCTTTCTTTCTAACTAATCTTTTTTTCTTTCTTTCTAACTAATCTATCTTTCTTTCTTTCTTTCTTTCTTACTAATCTTTTTTTCTTTCTTTCTTTCTAACTAATCTATCTTTCTAACTAATCTTTCTTTCTTTCTTTTTAATTAACTTTCTTTCTTTCTTTCTTTCTTTCTTTCTAACTGATCTATCTTTCTTTCTTTCTAACTAATCTATCTTTCTTTTTCTTTCTAACTAATCTCTTTCTTTCTTTCTTTCTTTCTAACTAATCTATCTTTCTTTCTTTCTTTCTAACTAATCTTTTTTCTTTCTTTCTAACTAATCCATCTTTCTTTCTAACTAATCTATCTTTCTTTCTTTCTAACTTATCTATATTTCTTTCTTTCTCTTTCTTTCTTTCTTTCTTTCTTTCTAACTAATCTATCTTTCTTTCTTACTAATCTTTTTTCTTTCTTTCTTTCTAACTAATCTATCTTTCTAACTAATCTTTCTTTCTTTCTCTTTAATTAATTTTCTTTCTTTCTTTCTAACTAATCTATCTATCTTTCTATCTTTCTTTCTACCTAATCTATCTTTCTTTCTTTCTTTTTAATTAACTTTCTTTCTTTCTTTCTTTCTTTCTAACTAATCTATCTTTCTTTCTTTCTAAATAAAAACTATCTTTCTTTTTCTTTCTAACTAATCTATCTATCTTTCTATCTTTCTTTCTACCTAATCTATCTTTCTTTCTTTCTTTTTAATTAACTTTCTTTCTTTCTTTCTTTCTTTCTAACTAATCTATCTTTCTTTCTCACTAATCTCTTTTTCTTTCTTTCTTTCTAACTAATCTATCTATCTTTCTATCTTTCTTACTAATCAATCTTTCTTTCTTTCTTACTAATTTATCTTTCTTTCTTTCTTTCTTACTAATCTATCTTTCTTTCCTTTTTTCTTTCTAACTAATCTTTCTTTCTTTCTTTCTAACTAATCTATCTTTCTTTCTTTCTTTCTTTCTTTCTCACTAATCTTTTTTTCTTTCTTTCTAACTAATCTATCTATCTTTCTATCTTTCTTACTAATCAATCTTTCTTTCTTTCTTACTAATTTATCTTTCTTTCTTTCTTTCTTACTAATCTTTTTTTCTTTCTTTCTTTCTAACTAATCTATCTTTCTTTCTTTCTAACTTATCTATATTTCTTTCTTTCTTTCTTTCTTACTAATCTATCTTTCTTTCTAACTAATCTCTTTCTTTCTTTCTTTCTAACTAATCTATCTTTCTTTCTTTCTTTCTTACTAATCTTTTTTTCTTTCTTTTTTCTAACTAATCTATCTTTCTTTCTTTCTTTCTAACTAATCTTTTTTTCTTTCTTTCTTTCTAACTTATCTATATTTCTTTCTTTCTTTCTTACTAATCTATCTTTCTTTCTAACTAATCTATCTTTCTTTCTTTCTTTCTTTCTAACTAATCTATCTTTCTTTCTTTCTTACTAATCTTTTTTTCTTTCTTTCTAACTAATCTATCTTTCTTTCTTTCTTACTAAACTATAAACTAATTAAACTTTAAACTTCTTTAAACTTCTTCAAACTTATTGGTCCAAACTTTCACAAGCCAACTTAAAGTTTGTCTCGACGAACTTTTTCTAGTTATATTTGTAATTACACAGTTGACCCTTCCCTTACACCTTAACCTACCCTTATATTTACCCATACCACCACACCTGTCCCTAACCTTACCAGTATCACATCTCAATAGCAGCAAAAGTGCTTGACAATACAACATGAACACAATAAGTACATGGTACTTATTTTTCGATGTAAGTACATAGTACTAATATAAAGTGGGACCAAATAAAAAATCCCAAACCCCTCTAGGGCTAGGGTGATGCTAAAATGGCAGAAATGGAGGGGAGAAAGAGCAGTGACAATTGAACAGTGTTATGTCTACCAATGTAATAATGTGTCTTAAACTAAAGACAAAAGGCACATACACAACCTCAAAAGAATTTAACAATCTTCAACTGTTTCATGTTTAAAACATGTTGAGAGGTTTAATCCAGCATCACCCCTACTGGATTAAGCCTCTCAAGCCTTCAGCTAAATTATTTAAAAAAATATCATTACCCCTAGTGGATAAATTAACTTCGTCCCAAAGAAACATTTGAGGCTTGTTAAATACAATTTGAGGGTGATGCACGATACCCCCCTGCATTCCCAAGACAAAGGTAGCCATGACACTGTTCACACATTTACGGGACTTGCCAATTTTCCCCGGAAGGCCCGATCTCCACCGACGACTCTGGGTGATGTCAGATGTCAGGTGATGTCTGGGTGATGGTCATCTGAGGCCCCGTTTACACGGAGGGAAAACGCAGATATTTCCCTGCGGTTTGGCCTCTCGTTTACACGAAAACCCCGTTTTTAACTCCGGCCAAAGTGGAGATTTCTGAAAACGCCGGTAATGTGTTGCCGTGTCAACTGGGAGAAACAGGGTTTTAGGTTCTCTCGTGTCGATTCTGAGGATTCTGATTGGCTTTATCCTTCTCCCTACACTGCCGCCCATAGGTTTGGCATAGTTATGATGGCGCTCGCTGCGTATTTATGCAGGTCGTGTGCACGATGTTATTATTGAAAACGGAGGGGGGGGAAATATTCGTTTCTCTAAATACCAGGCTATGTGTAAACGTAGCCTGAGGGGAACGCCGATGGAGATGTTGCAGATCCTGCTTCATTGCTGCGACGAAATCGATGCTCTTCCTGCATCCCAAGTCGTTCCCGCCGCAGTGAATCAGCAGGACATCTGGGGCTGCTCTTCCTCTAAGGGACCGGTTAAAGAAAGGAAGGAGTCCGTGCCATCGAAGTCCACCCCAGCCAAACCAGTGTACCTTGGCCCTATAGTCTCTCTGGCCCTCTCTTCCCCACGACGAATGTAACTGCTCCCCATGATCCAAATCACTGGATCTGTTAATAGCATACAGCAAATCACAATCAAAACACTGTTTTGTCAGTATCAGTAAACTGATTTTAACACACACACACACACACACACACACACAAGTAACTTGTCTCGGGCCATTGATTTCTTTCTATCCGAACAAAACAGAAAAAAAATGTCTATGCAGATATACAATAAAACACAAATGAATTGATTTTATCTGTTCATTGAAATAATAGCATGACAATATAGGTATTACACAAGGTTCATTTATTATTTTATTCTCTCTTACAGTCAATGTGTTGCTTTCCATATTTTATATTATATTTCTAAATTATACTATAGCTACATGATTTACCTTTGTTGTCAGCCATGGTGTAGCTTAAGTGCAGCTAAAAAGGTTTGTATTTGAACCTACGAGGTGTAGCAACATTGGGTTACTGCATTAAATTAGCTCAAATTATATATAGGGAATTCTAATTATTAATCATAAATATGATTAATATATTGCATTTTTACAGTTAAATTATCGAAGTTGAAAAGAGATCGATTGGATACATGAATGATCTCCACAATGAGTTATGGTTCGTCATTAATATATCAATAGTCTCATTACAGATCGATTATATGAGACAACTTTTACAGGAACTAATTTAGTTATCAAACAATCTGTCTGTCCAGCAGACGGCAGTAAGACTAACTTATCAATTTCCCAACAAAAATTGTCTCTTTCTTATAATTCCAAAAAGCTATTTTCTGGCCATGAAAATATCACCTTCTTGTTATTATAAAGTTTAGGTTACTGAAATAGTAACGCATTGTAAAGCTTTGTAGCGAGATCAAACAATTCATTGACTTTGTAAATATGAGCATTTTAGGCAGAACCAATCAAGAATATAATGGCTTTAATAAAAATGCAACTACAGATACAGAATTCTACATTTAAACACGGGATACATGTATGTACAGTAAACAGTAAAACTAACGCGACAGACGAATAACAAACAGGAGTGAGAATGGGATGAGAGGAAGATAAAATGAGAGATTGAGAGAGAGAGAGAGAGAGAGAGAGAGAGAGAGAGAGAGAGAGAGAGAGAGAGAGAGAGATTGAAGAGAGAGAGAGAGAGAGAGAGAGAGAGAGAGAGAGAGAGAGAGAGAGATCCGTAGGATCTCTCAGAATGGCAAATTTCATCTAGACATTTTTAACCTTTAAGAGACAACACGGAAAAACACAATCTTAATGCTCTAGCATCTCGGTAATTCAAATATACTTGCATTGTAATGGTTCTCAGGTGTCTGAGGCTGAGCTCTGCTGCGCATGTGAGCGGCTGGTCTTGTGTGTTCCGTTGGAGCGTCATGTGGTTTGCTGCGGTCTGGAGCGCGCAGTTTCAAAGAAGGCTTAAAAGTCTTTGACGTAAATTACCAAAGAGATAATTCAGAATAAGTTCATTTCTGGTAAAATGAACAAAGGAAAAAACAAACTTAAGAGAAAGAAAATAAAAAGAAGAGAACACGGCGTAAAGCTCCCTAAGGAGCCATCCGGATACCTCTCACGGGGAAAAACTCTCAACCAACAGAACTCTCAGGAGTCCGTCTTTTTATGGAAAGACTGGGTTCACGCCTCTGTTTGCGCGAACCCCCATGACTGTCCGAGACTCTGAAGAGGACAACGCTTCCTTTGTCCTGTGGGGGGGGAATGCCCACTGGACTGAGGAGATGGTATTGAGCCGTTCGGCTCCAGAACCATGAGATGTGTAAAAGAATGCACATTACTGCATTCTGCTATCGGAATTCGGCTCCGTCAGATTGAGAGAATTACAGAGATATCAAACATGTCACAGAAATACATAGAAAAATAGAGCATTACATACATGCATATTATAAGCATTTAGTTCCTTCAAAGCAAGTTCGTTCCTTCAAACAAACGTCATACATGAAGTGAATACAAACTGGGAAACACATAAACATACAGGGATATATCGTATACAGTTGGCAATGGCTCATATTCTGAGTATAACACAGACTTTTACATGTGTGTGTGTGTGTTTGGGTGTGTGTCCCGTGAGACGGCGAGTTTTGCATCAGGGGAATGGGTCACCAACAACGCTCGGCTTGTTTTCAATGTGTCATGTGCCACGACAAGAGGGGCGCTCTTTGGTCACATGTCACTACGATAGCGCACTTCTTTGTTTCATTGTTAGAGAATCATTAACTCAACTAAAAAGTCCTAGGCTATCTGTTTTGTGTCACAGTCAAAAAGAAGGGTAGAGCTGTGTTTGATTCAATTAGGATTCGCTGATTAAGACATCTGGCCGGATGCCCTCAATGTCGTTACAGTCCCCCTTTTCGTCGGATGATGTCCCTTTGTGGACATCATTGGACGACAAATCATCACGACGGGCTGATGGCAGGTGGACCAGGATGGTAAGGATAGCAGGTGGACCTTAGAGCTGAGGATTCAGCTCGCTGAGGTTCGGCGTGGTCTCTGACTTGGCACCCCCTTTCCGGGGATTCCGTCTGAAACCTCCAGACACGGCTTTCGTGAGCTCGGCTGTAGTTGTTTGCATCTCGTGGGGTCCATGGTACAGGATGAAGGCCACGCCCAGTGTCAGGGTGTGACTGAGTACCATAGAGATACACAGCGCAGTGTCAGCTGCGTTCCAGGCCTGGACAACAGGTGAGGTAGTCAAGATGGGCAGTCGAGACACAGCTTGAAGGGCGGTGACCCCCTTGTTAGCGAGCAACCTGTCACCTACAATCTCTGCTTGGGTCTCGGTGACTTGAGTGCGAGGCTTGGCTTTAGCAGGGCGGCGTGTGCCGCTGATCATGGGCTGCAGCCCGCAGATTCCGTCAGTGTTGTCTCTGAGGAAGGGTTTGCTAGGGCAGAGATAGTGACTGTTTTTGGTCAATGTGCACATGTGCGGATTCGGAGCTGGGGACAGCTTTGTGCAGCTGTCCTGGAAGTCAACCACGTGTGCGGATCTTGATGTGAGTGTTACTTTTCAAAATCTGACATTGACAATGTTCTTGAGCCGGTAGATTTGGCTTGACTCCCTGATGGGCAAGTTCAGGAGCAAAACCCACTTCTCTCTGCTTGTGGTCGACGCAGAGTGGGATGGCACTACCCAGAGAGTAGGCAAGGTGTATTTGTAAAGAGTCAGTTGGTGTGGTGATGGCAGAAGCCAGCACGGTTTGCACAAGGCTTAAGGGTATCAGGTGCGGTGGAATTCTACCCATGGTTAGGCTGTCAATGGAGGAGTTCACCCCCCTGCAGCGTGTCTGTCATCAGGGCTGTTACCAGCTGAGTTTGAGCAAGGTCATTCTTGAAGACAGTAAACAGCTGTTTCATGGAGTTCACTGTCTGGGTCAGCAGAACGCTGTGAGTGTTGAAAATTGCCACAGTTCCCTTTAGTGTCTTGTCGATGGTTTGCAGGGACGCACTCTGTGTTGTGAGTTTCTCTTTTATCTGTGGAATCTCAGTCTGAATTTCGGCTACATGCCGCCTCACGTTGGCTAGGTTCACTGCATTCACGCTGGACATACAAGTGTTAAACAGAGTTCTGACGGCAGTGGCGGCTCCGAGCAAAGCTCGTAGGAACCGTTGGGAGCGGCGGTTGTGGCCACCTAACTCCGCTAGCGTGACAGTCATTTTCTCAAGTTGGTTGAGCATGTGTTCAACGTCGGCCTCAGCGTGAGTGAGGGAGTCCTCTGTTCATCGGGCACCTACCCAGCTGTATTGTGTTTTTGCGCTGGGGTAGTGTGCTCTGTAGACGTTGCGAGGATCAGGTGGCGCATACACTTTCTCAGTGTGGGTCCAGCCGTTGGTGATGAGGAGTCCTGGTTGTTCCCTTAGGACGGTGCCTGATGCCGGACCTGTTTGATGTCCGATTGCGGCTGCCCTCTGGTTGGCTGGAGGCACAGGATGGCGAAGCACAGCAGCATCCTGGTAAGAGTGAAAGAGAGAGAGAAAGAGAAAGGGAGGAAAAATTTCGGCGAGGGTCGTCCTTGGTTGGCTAGGACAGTCTTTTTGCTTTGAGGACGCCGATATGCCACTTGCTTCGGTGTCTTGCAAGTGTCTCTGGTGCTGCGGTGTGCAGCACATGGTGCGTCATAGGGCATACATTTGGCATGACCCCCCTTTTGCACTGTGGTACCACAAGCTGTGGCGCAGTGATGGCATCAGGTGCAGAACGCTGAATGTTGTCTTGTGCACGCAGCATGTGCAAGGTGTATTGCAGGTGTCGGGGCACCGGTTATCGGTGGGTTCAGACGGCGTGCTAGGGTGGTTGGAGGGGTCTGAGAGGTGGTTTCTCACAATGTCCATTGGTAAGCTGGAAGGTTAAGGTCAGGTTAAGCAGAGATTCTGTGACATTTTGTCACACTTGCGGTGAGAGACTAATGAATGACCCTAAAAGTTCAGAACCACGGTTTAACTGGTTCGCTAGGTATGTAGCATACAGCTAGGTGTTTCACTTGTAGCTAGCTAGTGAAGTGTGTCTTGTATCCTTATCTTAGCTGTGGATGTTAGGACGCTAAGACTTATGTGGCTCCGAAAGCATTTCCTGGATAGCCGAGATGAAATAAAGGACTTAAGATGGTTCTTATGACTAAATTATTTCACTGGACTTAACTAGTGGTTTACTACGGCTTGACGAAGTGAATGATAGGGGGACAAAGGACAGCTTTCCTATTCAAATTATGCTTATTATCAATCCTCAGGACCTATAGTTATGCCCTAGTAATTGTTGAAATTACTTGTGTTGCAGGGTCACAAAAATGAGTGCACTTGTTGAAAATAAACAAAATCACAAATAAAAGTGTCTCTGTTTCCTTTCTGGGCCCTATGGGAAATGGAACCACGTTTGAACAAGAGAGGAAATGAAATTAAATGATATAGATGACCGAATAGCCAAGGGAATAGCTGACTGCTATTATTATCAAAGTCAAAGAAATGAAAAGTTAAAGAAGAGCAAAAAAAAATTTTAATAAAATTAAAAGCAAAAAGGAATAAAGTGATCAAAACAACGGGAATGATCTTAAGGGAATAATCAGTGGCAGTAGTGACTAAACTTTGGATTTGCCTGGACCAACACTCCATAGTGGGTTACAGCGGTTGCGTGTGTGTCCCATCAAAGGAGTAGTCACATGCCGATGAAAATTCCTATTGCTATATGAATTCTTCTCTCGCTACACAGTTTACATGTAGTTAAACTTAAGTTTAATTAACAGGGCATCTGCGAAGTAGCCTTCGACGGTTAGCGAGGACTATGCCTGAACTAGTGAAGGTGAACTTCAGCTAAGAGGAATTGCAAACACGGAAAGTGAACAATTAGAAACCCTAACTGGTGTTAAAGAAAGCATTCTAGAATACTTTGCACTGTGTAAACACAGGCGGTAAGTAAGGGTTCAAGTAAATGATGCTAACTGCTAGCTGTGGAAGTTATTATTTAGCTTAGCCTAAGCTGGATGGATGCTATGTTAGGTTAGCTTAGCCTAAGTTGGATGGATGCTAGGTTAAGTTAGCTTAGCCTAAGGTAGATGGATGCTAGGTTAAGTTAGCTTAGCCACCTAGGTAGATGGATGCTAGGTTAAGTTAGCTTAGCCACCTAGGCTGGTTTGTTTACAAAGTGACATCACATGTTAGCACTTCCTGTGACAAGTCGTTGTCATGGGAACCAGAGCATGTCAGAACAATTCAACAGTCCCTGAAGAATGTCTGTACATTTTTCATGAATTATGCATGTTTAAACGGGTTAACAGGAGGCACCTATATTTTAAGGCCTTCTAGGACTCGGTGTTACATTAAGCAAAATGCAGATGTATTTTACGCAACTTATTCTATTTGTTTACAGAGTAAGGAAATAGATTTGCTGTAAGTCAAAGCTTGTCTAAGCATATATAGTTACGTCCCTCTCGTGCACGAATGCTGACTTTTCAGCGAGTAAACAGTTTTGATCGCTAGGTAGCTCTCTGCTTGTAGATGCAGCTAAAATTTAGGTGAATTACATCAATCTAACAATAATTTGTAAGGCCTTTACATTGTAGAAAGGGGAGCATCACCCAGGTCTACGTACATATAACACTGTACTGAGCTTTCTTTGTCAGAAACAGGTTTAGCAATACTGCAATTTGGATTTCTTTAACCAAAGCAGAATAGATATCGGTACAGTTTACAAGCTGCTGAGATGAGATTTCTTTGTCAAACAGACTTACGCTTTACTGCTGAACATGCTAATATTAGTTGGAAATCTAAGACTCTTTCACTTACAGTAGAGATGTCAATTTCAGCTATTGTTTTATCTGCATTTAGACAAGCCAGCAACCAGTGATCAAAATGCGTATCGCATGTTGTGTTTTATTTGGATCGCAATGATCAAATGCACACCTGTAGGTTAACAGTAGTTTAAAACTGAGGTGGTTTTCCTACAATCTGGTGTTAAGGTGACGTATGCCCTATTTGGAGCTATTGTTTCTTGTAACCCTTCATTGTCATGGAAACTAGTGTTTAGCAGTGTCATTTCAACCAGCATGTTGCAAATGTTTGTTTCAAAAGAGTCGTGCATAGTCTGTTGGCAGGTGAGGCTTAGACGTCCATTCACGATTTTCTTTAAATCAGTTAAATTCTAATTTTTATATAATGCAGAGTCTTGCACTGTGTTCGTGCAGTGTCTTCTGGTTTTGCAGTTCAAAATCATTGGGGTTTTAGGAATTCTTTCTGAGGAGGTCTTCTGTGTTAGAGGCCTTCTGCATTAGGTCACGCATCGTTGAGTGGGCATTGCGTGGTCTTTGGCGAGCTGGAAGGTGCAGGGTAGCGAGCTTGAACCTTGACTTGGTGCTGAGGCTGTGTACCCATGGATGGCTGCTGGGGTTCCTGGGAACTCTGTGACCTTGGAGTCTGGCTTTGTTGTAGTTCTAATGACCTCTGTGACCGGCCAGTCTGGCTTTGGTGACCTGTGTGACTGGAGGGGGAGGGGTTCTTGAACTTGGGCCCAGACTGTCAGGTGTTTGAAGTCTAGTAAAGGCTCAAAGCGCTCTAGCAGATCTTTGCCAATCAGAAAGGGGTAAGTGTCCATTTGTGAGATGTACACCGGGTGTTTCAAACTAAAAGAACCAATTGTCAGGTGAATGTGAGCTACCTGTTTGAGCCGGATGTCGTTCTGGCTGTATGACTGCACAGTCAGCTCGCATGTTTGAGATGTAAGAGTTCGATTTTGTTTCTCAGAGTCTTTCAAAGAGTTTCCGGGTCATACCCTGTTTGATCATGTGCCCGAGGAGTCTTGGTGTCGGGGCTGGTGTGGTGATCGACGGTGGTTAGGGCCAGTCTTGTGTAGTTCTCTGCGGAGACAGACAGACAAAGCAGCATTTCCTGGTCTTTTGGGATGTTGATCCCAATTGCGGGAAGTTGTGCTGTTGGGCTCAGGCTGTGCAGCTGTCAGCTGTGATGGCTGGGTGCTGCTGTCACAGCAGTTGTAATGTGATGTGACAGTTAGCTCTGTGGTCTGTGGCTGACGAGCAGTGTTTTGTGTGCCTGTTGCAGGTCTTATGCTTAGGCATAGGATGTCGGGCTCGTCCCTTTGTCTTTTTTGGAAAGTCTTTTGTGAAGAAGCTCTTTCAGCAACTTCAGGATCTCGGCTGTCTCGGACGTGGCGGCACTGTTTCGTCTGATGTGTGTCCAGACTTGTGCTCACCAGTGGCATGTCGAGAGGGGTTCCGCTCTGGGCTTGATGATCTGGTCGATGGGGCTCGGCTCGTTCTGGGCTGTTGGTTTGCTTCCCAGAATCTTTCAGAGCGTTCGCTCTGATGTCTTGGATGAGCACCATCGTGGTAGTGCTGCCCTCTGCTGGCCTGGAATGGTCTGGACCCTCTGTCGAAAGGTCTGTGACTGTGGTGCGGTTGGGCGCCCTCTAGAGTTAGCTCTGGATAGTGCTCAGAGACAGGGCAAATGGTGGTGTCTTTCACAGTCTTTACAGATAAAGTCTTTTGTTTGGTGTAAGCTTTGTGGGTCAAGTCTCGTAGCTGTTGGGTAGACATGCTCCGAGGACAGGCCAGAACGCCTAAGTGATGACTCACTGTGGGATGCAGGTTTCGAAGGAACAGAGTTCTGAAGTTGACATCTTCTTCCATACCTGATCGGTTCTGTGCTCCGAAGTATGCTTGTCGGAGCCCCACAGGGGTTTCAAGTCGGGCTTGCTTGATGTCCATGGCGGTGAACAGCCCGTTGTCTGATTCAGGTACAAGCTGTCCCAAGCGGTCACGTTGGCAACAGTTTGTAAATGAAAGTCTAAGTCTCGCAGGTAGGCGTTCATGTCGTGGCCTCCTGCAGTGTCCGGAGTGAACGTAGGAATGTTTTT
Source organism: Semotilus atromaculatus (assembly GCA_031834385.1). Taxonomy (NCBI): domain Eukaryota; kingdom Metazoa; phylum Chordata; class Actinopteri; order Cypriniformes; family Leuciscidae; genus Semotilus; species Semotilus atromaculatus. Next base: position 1,474,475 of record JAULUF010000057.1, on the reverse strand, counting down.
GGCCAGCTTGTCAAGTTCTTTCGGGGCCGTGCCATGGTTAGTGGCAGGGGTTCTCTGGACGAGCTGTCCCCCCCTCGCTGCTGACGGGGGTTCTTGGAGGCTGGCTGGTGACATTTTTAGAAGTGGGCTTTCACCCCCCTTTCCAGCTCTTGGCTCTTGGCTGAAAGGTAAAGGACGGTTGGTCAGGGGAAACTGTGTTGTGTGTGTTTCCCCTTCCCGGTCACTCTGTAGTTTATAAGAGTGTTTCAGCTCTCTGTGAAAAATGTCAATTTCGTATATGATATTGTCTTTGTGCTGAATGAGTTCATGGATTTCAGCTCGGGCCGCTTGTAAGTGTTTTTCACAGGCCTTTGCTTTAGTGTCTTTCTCTTTTAGTTCAGTCTTTGCTCTCTCTAGGAGAGCTTCACCTCGTCGGAGTTTCTTGTCGAGTTCCTCTCTGGTTTCTTCCTCCGACTGCTCTCTTTGGTCTGTGTCCAGACGAAGATCAGAAAGGGCATTTTGAAGTCTTTCCACTTCCTCTTGGAGCTCTGTGTCTGTTGCATCCTCTTTTCCGCGCTGGTCGTGGGTCTCAAGGAGTAGCTGATCCAGACGACTTTGTGCATGTGCTTGGTTCCTCCGGGCCTCCTCCGCTTGAGGCTTTAGCGTTGCGGCTTCTTGCTCCAGGTTGGTGCTGTTTCTTTCGTTGAGCCGTGCCTGTGCAACAAGAGTGTGTGCGAAGTTTCCAACGATTTTGGCCCAGTCTTTGTGTTTGTAGCTTTGGGTTGGACCGTGGGCCGTCAGCTTGTCCAAGTTGGCGTCCCGCTGCTCTTGGCTTGGGGGCTCTGAGTCACCGGCGTCCTTGGGCTGGAAAGCGGTAGTCATGGCTGTCAGCCATATCTCGAGGTTGTCCCAGTGGGATGCAGGACTGGATGCACGGAACATACTGTAGGCGAGAGAAACACAGCACACACACACAGAGGCCAAAAATGCAAGCTTTGTTCTACGGTTAACAAGCTATACTCATACGGGCTATGCCGTTTATGAGAATTTTGGGCTAACTGATGCAAACAGTTAGACAGTTAGGTCTGGACAATTTGCTTAGGTTAGTGCAGGGCTTAAATAAAGATTTTGACAGGGCGGCAGCCTAGTGGGTCAGGTGCTGACGCTAGCTGCTTGGTCGTCGATCTGTTATTTAGCTTTCCTTGGTGTCTCTCATAGGTTCTGTCTCTAGGTGAAATGAAAGAAACAAATCACAACAGAACAAAGGATAGAAAAGATCAGAGTGAAACAAAACAATGAAAATAAATAGGTCTGTAATGAACTGGAATAAATACTAGCACTGGAAGTGTTAGGGAGAATACGGAGGCCTAACCCTACTACTACTGATAGGGTTTAAGGTAGGGCCTACAGGTTAGTGGGGGCTATCGGGGTAGAAACCCTAGGACGATGGTGTGGCTTGGAGAAGAGGCGGGCCAAACACTTAAAATATCCGGGAGATATCTAGTATTCTGTGGCTTATAGTAAGCGGAATGGGTTTTACTAAATTTAGTTTACCTGCGGTGAATTGAGGCCTCTCTGGGGGGGAACCCGCGGCTCAGTCAACCCCTCCGACGGTTCCCAACACCCGACCGCAGTGTTCTCGGGCAACTTCGTTGTCTCCCTGCACCTTGCTGCGCCCTCTCAAACAACCTGACTTTAAACACAACCGGCACCCCGAGGTGTCAACTGCCAGACGGCACAGCAAAGTGGATTTTCCCCAGAACCCTCAAAAAGAGTGGCCCCTCTTCAGGCCCTGGTTTGGGTAATTATTCCAACATTGCCTTGTGTGTCGACTAGCGTGGTTGACGTTACCTTTGGAGTGCCCAATTGCTGATGTCACAGTTGCGTGCCGCAACGATGGTACGGGATTCGGAAGTGTCCGAAACTCACACACGGCCACGCGTCAGTACCGCCGGTCGGGTAACCTCGCTCGCGGGATACCAATCAGAGAATGCCGCAACTCACCGCCGTGCTCTGGTGAGTGCCACCTATACACAAAGGTTAAACAGGTGAAACGTAAAGTGGATTAAGGCTTGCTTGTTTAAACCAAATGGATTGATTGTTTATGTAGCAATAAGAGTCAAAGGTTTTACTAAATAATAATAAACAAAAGGAAATTATGATAAGTATGGTATTTTATCAAAATAACCTAACCCAAAAGAGAAGAAGAAAAAAAATTAAATAGAAAAAGACAGGATGAAACACAAGAGAAGAGGCGGGCCGCAGTAGCTGGCTTTCACCACCAGGGGGCGTACTTCTCTGTGCTTTAACCTGGTGAACAGAACACTTAATTCAAATTCAAAATTCAACACTTGTTTAAATTTATATTTAAAATAAGCAGGTAAGAATTAAAAGGAAAATCAGATTGATATCCTATAATGACCAATGGTATCCGTAAAGTATCATTAATAATTATGAATTAATCAGAAGAGAAAAGTAGAAAGAAGTCAAGCAGGTCTAAACACAGAAGGAGGCAGACCGTAGTAGTGGGTTTTCGCCACAAAGGGGGCGCACTTCCTTCCTGTGGTGAACCTGGTTGAATCAGACGCCTTAATTTAAATTTAAATTCAACGAAGTCGAAACCAAATCTAAATAAGCATGTACGGAAATGTAATAATCAGAGTGATATCCTATAATAGTCCAGATGCACTAAAGTATCAGTACTACTTATAAAATAATCAAAAGAGAAAGACGATATAGATGCACACTTCAAAAGAGTGAAAAGGGGGAAAAGAGTGATACCGATTTAGTATCCACACGGCCACGTGGTGGCGCTGTTTCCTCCAAATGGATATCAGTGGCTGACAGACCAACACAATTTAAATTTTAAGTTCAAACTGGCCTCAAACCAAATTTAAATACACGTGTAAGGGAATTGAAAAATCAGGATGATATCCTATAATAATTAACGACAACAGTGAAGTATCGTCAATAATTATACAATAATCAGAAGGGAAAAGTGGAAATAAAAACTATTCACAACAGAATTGAAAAGAGAGGAAGGAGAGCTGAATGAACCGGCTTAGCGGGTGATGGCCACTAGATGGACTTCCAAGTGGGCTCTCTCTGGCTGTGTTGGGATTTAATTTAAGTTTTAATTCAAATTTTGTTTTGAACCAAACTCAAAGTAAATATGCCAGTCAAAAGCAGGAAACTTGTCTAACACAAAATAATATTCGCACGAGCAACGCTGTATATGCAAATAATTATTGAGAATCTAGACAGGCTAATTCACTGGTCATATGGAATTTAGCAGTAAGAGACCATTATCTGAAACGGCCACGAGAGGGCGTAATTGCGCTCATGCAGGCTGAAGCCAGAAGGCGGGGCGTAATTTGAGACTTCTAAACGCCCTCTAGTGTTTAGTCAGCGGAATTACAACCACTTTTTAATGTGATTCAAGAGCTAAGAGCTTTCAGCTCGCGTCAAGCGCTGATTTTCTGCAATAAATCACAAATAAACAAACAGACAAAGGTTTTAGGACCTTTGCGGTGCTAAATGGCACAAGAGCGTGTAGCAGGATTTCTTCGCTGCAAAAACACACAAATGTGAACAACAGGAATTTTCCGTCTGTTGTAGGCTACTCCCATACACACAACTCTCACTAGCACTATGAGTAAATTGTGTTTAGGTTTACAAATGATTAGCTAGGTCAACGTGAACCAGGAGTTATCGTTATCTAACGATTTTAATATCAGGCCTTTCTACTACTGAATCAAAGGAGTCTCGCTCTGATCAGATTTACGTCTCGCACTAAAAAGAGATTTCTTCGTCTTTAATAGGCGGTTTTATTAAAAATATTAAAATGTATCACCTGCAGAGGGATTTCTGCATCTCTTAACAGGACATTTGTAATATTAATACTGCAGTGTATTCAGCATTTAACAGTGATAAAAATGTCTAGGCATATTTTAGCAACTTGTTAGAATGTAACGTTACTGACTTCGGCTTTTTGCCTCAGTCAGTAAGGAGTGAGTTCGCGTTGCGACTTATCTCACAAGTTAAAAATTTCATAGAGCGCATGCACAAAATTATTAATAACCATATAAACAGATTGAAACTGAATTTTGCTTATAAAACAAAGTTTGAAATGCGTCGCGTCATCCACCATTATGTAGCAACATTGGGTTACTGCATTAAATTAGCTCAAATTATATATAGGGAATTCTAATTATTAATCATAAATATGATTAATATATTGCATTTTTACAGTTAAATTATCGAAGTTGAAAAGAGATCGATTGGATACATGAATGATCTCCACAATGAGTTATGGTTCGTCATTAATATATCAATAGTCTCATTACAGATCGATTATATGAGACAACTTTTACAGGAACTAATTTAGTTATCAAACAATCTGTCTGTCCAGCAGACGGCAGTAAGACTAACTTATCAATTTCCCAACAAAAATTGTCTCTTTCTTATAATTCCAAAAAGCTATTTTCTGGCCATGAAAATATCACCTTCTTGTTATTATAAAGTTTAGGTTACTGAAATAGTAACGCATTGTAAAGCTTTGTAGCGAGATCAAACAATTCATTGACTTTGTAAATATGAGCATTTTAGGCAGAACCAATCAAGAATATAATGGCTTTAATAAAAATGCAACTACAGATACAGAATTCTACATTTAAACACGGGATACATGTATGTACAGTAAACAGTAAAACTAACGCGACAGACGAATAACAAACAGGAGTGAGAATGGGATGAGAGGAAGATAAAATGAGAGATTGAGAGAGAGAGAGAGAGAGAGAGAGAGAGAGAGAGAGAGAGAGAGAGAGAGAGAGAGAGAGAGAGAGAGAGATCCGTAGGATCTCTCAGAATGGCAAATTTCATCTAGACATTTTTAACCTTTAAGAGACAACACGGAAAAACACAATCTTAATGCTCTAGCATCTCGGTAATTCAAATATACTTGCATTGTAATGGTTCTCATGTGTCTGAGGCTGAGCTCTGCTGCGCATGTGAGCGGCTGGTCTTGTGTGTTCCGTTGGAGCGTCACGTGGTTTGCTGCGGTCTGGAGCGCGCAGTTTCAAAGAAGGCTTAAAAGTCTTTGACGTAAATTACCAAAGAGATAATTCAGAATAAGTTCATTTCTGGTAAAATGAACAAAGGAAAAAACAAACTTAAGAGAAAGAAAATAAAAAGAAGAGAACACGGCGTAAAGCTCCCTAAGGAGCCATCCGGACACCTCTCACAGGGAAAAACTCTCAACCAACAGAACTCTCAGGAGTCCGTCTTTTTATGGAAAGACTGGGTTCACGCCTCTGTTTGCGCGAACCCCCATGACTGTCCGAGACTCTGAAGAGGACAACGCTTCCTTTGTCCTGTGGGGGGGGAATGCCCACTGGACTGAGGAGATGGTATTGAGCCGTTCGGCTCCAGAACCATGAGATGTGTAAAAGAATGCACATTACTGCATTCTGCTATCGGAATTCGGCTCCGTCAGATTGAGAGAATTACAGAGATATCAAACATGTCACAGAAATACATAGAAAAATAGAGCATTACATACATGCATATTATAAGCATTTAGTTCCTTCAAAGCAAGTTCGTTCCTTCAAACAAACGTCATACATGAAGTGAATACAAACTGGGAAACACATAAACATACAGGGATATATCGTATACAGTTGGCAATGGCTCATATTCTGAGTATAACACAGACTTTTACATGTGTGTGTGTGTGTGTGTGTTTGGGTGTGTGTCCCGTGAGACGGCGAGTTTTGCATCAGGGGAATGGGTCACCAACAACGCTCGGCTTGTTTTCAATGTGTCATGTGCCACGACAAGAGGGGCGCTCTTTGGTCACATGTCACTACGATAGCGCACTTCTTTGTTTCATTGTTAGAGAATCATTAACTCAACTAAAAAGTCCTAGGCTATCTGTTTTGTGTCACAGTCAAAAAGAAGGGTAGAGCTGTGTTTGATTCAATTAGGATTCGCTGATTAAGACATCTGGCCGGATGCCCTCAATGTCGTTACAGAGGAAAGAAAAAATGAAAAGGGCAACCATTAGTTAAAGATGTTATTGTCCATCTATTATTTAACAGGTCAAAACAGACGCTTTTGTACAAAGCGATTTACTGAATAACTTTTTTATATGACTAATTCATCCATTTGTCTTGCGATAGATCTTTTATTGTCTCAGATAACAGTTAACGCCATTTTATGGTTATATTCGGCGACCATTAACATTATACAACATCATGTGCATCAAGCAATCATGTTAATTATATGCCCATCAAGCATGCTCTCTTTACCAATGCCTAATTTCACCGTGCTTAAATTATATTTAAAATATTCAATCCCTGGGCGGTTAAATAAATATGACTCATTTAACCTTAACTTACATTTGACTTACATTAGCTGTTTACGTTTAATTACTAATCTTAACTATCATTTAGTGAGCAATAATTAGCCTTTGCCTAGTATCTCCTTACAGATACCTATTGGGTATGAATTCATAAGTTCTTGAATATCATTTTACATAACTTCTTAATATTATGCATTAACTTAATATGGCGTACTGGCATTAAATTTTAAAAAAAAATTTAAAAGCAAAATGACAAAATAATTAATCAGAATACTTACCAAAAGTTGCTCCAGGTCACGCTTCGCTGTCTCTGCAAGATTATGTGATTCAGATTTGTCTTGGCACAGCTACTAGAAGATTTACAACTGTCAGTCAGGTTGCTCACGTCACATCTACGTCGTCAAGCTCAGTTTGAGTCTACGCAGTACGCTTGGCTATCAGGAAGTGAGTGCTTCTATTGGGCTTCAGTTCTCTCCGTTGAAATCAATGGGGTCGCTGTGTCCATTTCTTTAACTGTCTATGGGTATAAATCGGCTGAGACTAACAGGGTAATGGGTTTCACTTTTTTTTGATGGTCCCTTTAACACATTCTGTTGACTATAAGTAACGTTGCTCCTACATGTCTACTAACTCTCATTAGAGTGTTAGTAGAGTATTAATAGACTGTTAGGGTTAGATTAAGTTGACATGTAGTTGAAAAGTTACTTATAGTCAGTAGAGTGTCTGTTGGAGGACCATCACAATAAAGTATATGCAGATATTAAGCAGTCAGATTAACTTAAAAATTGCCCGGAGTTCTCCTTTAAGCAGTCGGTCTACTAATACTCTAATGAGAGTTAGTTGACATATAGTTGCAAAGTTACTTATAGTCAATACGCTGATTTCACGCAGCCGCCATTTTGAAATCGATAGTGAGGCTCCGGTGGGAAGAACCCCGGAAGTACAGATACACAACAATGTATCGGATTACCAACCTGAAGCTGCTGCCGCGATTTACACTATTGGATGTTAATATTCAATATAGGATATGTATATAGTTCTGCTTTTTTTTACTTTCTGAATTATATATATAAAAAAATATAAAAAATATAGTCTAAAGTATAAAAGAAATGTATGTAAATTTTTAGAATAACTCATTTCTACATTAAACACAACAAAACACCATCGCATTCACGACTCTCCTATGATTAAAGGCGACACTTCCGGTTTTCTTCCAATCCGGAGCCACGCTTTCGATTTCAAAATAATGGCTGCGTGAAATCAGCATATAGCACGTTCAAAAGGGACCATCAAAATAAAGTGTTACCGGGCAATGAGACACAGGTGAATGCAATCAGTGATGATGAGTCCGGGCAGTGAGTTATGGGAAATGTAGTTTGTGAGGGAGTGATAATAGTCTGGTGTGGAGTGCCCTCTGGTGGCTCTCAAGGGCACTCCAGCTGGTGACCGTTACAATGTCAGTTTATAGCAGAACACTATTTGTGTACTGCACTAAGACGCTGTCACATCATTCTAAATCAGTCACTTATGAGGTTCTATATGTGATACTGCTTGAAGATTCTGCCCATACTAGAATAGACAGTGATGCATCTCACATATTACCCTAATATATTATTGCACTTTTTTTGCAATGGAGTAATGCCCAGGTGCGAATACTATTCTATTATGCAGTAAATGAACCAGTAAGAAAACATCAAAGAATAGGAGGAAAGAAACTGTCACAAGCTGAGAGATACAGATGATGGAGTCGGCATGGCGAAAGTAGGGGCCATCAATCCAAAATGAGCAGGGCATTATCTAAATGGCTGACAATGAAAGATTAAATGTTTTGCTTCACCTGCTAAATCTTCTCTTCATTTTCCACTTTTTTTCACTATCTCCTAACTAGCGGTGAGGAGTCCATTACAATAATCCACCCTGCTGGTGATGAAAGCATGAACAAATTTCTCGAAGTCTTGTCTGGAAACAAAGCATCTAATTATTGCAATATTTGTTAAGATGATAGTTTGCTAATTTAGTTATTGCTTTGACATGACTACTGAAACTAAAGTCTAACTAAAGAAATTTAATCTTTGTTTCCAAATGCAATGACTTCAGTTTTTTATTTGTTTAAAGGGGCTATATGCAGCTTTTCGCCCAAAATAAACGTAACAATAGCCTTTTTATTTTAACATTTATGACTCAAACATCTCCTGGTGAGCATACTGACACCTTGTCCGCTCACAGTGGGTGCACCTATAAGCCTGTATCCTATTTTTCCTATTTTCTGTCGGGTCGGATTTTTCCCGCGCTGTCTGTGGATGTGACGTCGAGCGCGTTCATGTTAAACGTTTCAGATCACTCTGCCACCACCGCTAGTCAGCAAGTAGCCTACACTCCCAAGCAGTGCAATGGAATATATGTATTTGACTGTTCTTACCTCTGTAAACATAATGTTGACCTCCTTGCAGCAGATGACTTGTGAAGTGTGCACGTACGAGCGCGCTGCGAGAGCGAGCAGAAAGGAAGAGCAGTTCTGTTTTTTGGCCACAGGTGTCAGTCGCGAGTTTAAATTTGAGAAAAATGCATATAGCCTCTTTAATTGAAGAAAGTTTTGGCACATCCATCTGTTAACTTCATCAATGCATTGGCACCGTGAGTCAGTAGGGCTGTAGTCGTTAGGCAATAGGGCTAAGTAGAACTGTGTATCGTCTGCATAGCTGTGGTAAGCAGTTTAGTTATTATTTTATTATTTGGCTCAGTTGGAGCATAACAGGTTGAACAAAAGCGTTGCAAGAATTGAGCCTTGAGGGACTCCACATGTCATAGATGTCTACTTATGGTCTTATGACTTATGGTCTCCTATACTCACATAATAACCTATCCCTTCTAAGTATGACCTGAACAATTTTAGGACTATCCCAGAAAGCCCAACCCAGTTTTCCAGCCTATCAAGAAGTATGTTGTGATTGACAGTGTCAAATGCTGAGGTCGAGTAGTACCAGCACTGATGTTTTGCATGTATCAGTATTTAAACTAATATAATTTATTATCTTTATGAGCGCTGTCTCTGTGCTGTGATGTGGGCGGAAATCAGATTGAAAATTGTCAAAGTATCCATTCGAACTTTTTCAATGATCTTGCCTATGAAAGGAACATTTGAGATTGGTCTGTAGTTGCTCAATATGGTGTTATCCAGATTGCACTTTTTCAGGAGGGGCTTAACTACTGCAGTTTTCAGGGAGTTTGGAAAAGTCCACTCACCACTATATACTACCATTTACCCATTTATAGTCTGAGTTGACTGAACTTACTCCCGGACACGTTTTTTGGAACCAGCATACCTTGAGTAAGCAAGGTTTGGGATAATTAACCAAGAGTTCAGGGTATGTTTGGTAAGATATCCTTTCTGGATTCGAACTTTTTCAATGATCTTGCCTATGAAAGGAACATTTGAGATTGGTCTGTAGTTGCTCAATATGGTGTTATCCAGATTGCACTTTTTCAGGAGGGGCTTAACTACTGCAGTTTTCAGGGAGTTTGGAAAAGTCCACTCACCACTATATACTACCATTTACCCATTTATAGTCTGAGTTGACTGAACTTACTCCCGGACACGTTTTTTGGAACCAGCATACCTTGAGTAAGCAAGGTTTGGGATAATTAACCAAGAGTTCAGGGTATGTTTGGTAAGATATCCTTTCTGGATCTGGAAATCTGAATCTGAAGTTCAGGGTATGTTTGGTAAGATATCCTTTCTGGATCTGGAAATCTGAATACCCCCCCACCCCCCCCCCCCCACCCCCCCCCCCCCCCCCCCCGGTTAATATCTTCTGTTCAGTTTGTTAATTTCTTCGTTTGAATGAAGCCGTTTGAATGACAACCAATCACAGTTCGTTTTGTTCAGCATCATGTTTATGGGAGTGAAAATGTTACATTGATGTCGCTACGATAATAGACCAGTCTGTAAAACTCTTGGACGCATTTTAAGAGTTTATGAGACATACTTTTGAAAATCCAGCATTTAGTTGATCCTGATAAATGTTCATTGTCACAGTTGTAAACAGCTTTCTTCTTCCTTCTTGGTCACTGTGGGTTTGTTTCCAGGAAGAATGCAACACACACGTCTCCTGGAATTCCTGTAGAATTCAACCAATCAAATGATGACTTCGAAAATACTGAAGTGTTTCCAATTTTGTGTGTCATACCCTAGTGAAAAAATTAAATGCTAAGTATACTTGCAGCCAGACTAATTTAGTATACTTGTAAGTGTCTTATTGATTATTTAACTTGAAGTGTGCTATTTTGAAACAACTCATTTTGTACTAAGTATATTTTAGTTGTAATTAAATTGTAGTAAATTGTAGTAAAGTGTGTTCAGTGTACTTTTGTGTGCTAAATTGGAACAACTTCAAGAATACTTAGTATACTTTAAGTATACGCCTGTGTAGGGACTAGTGGATTAGTGATATTAAAGTGTTACAAGTACTTTACAAATTCAAATTCAATTCAATCATTCATTCATCGAGTGTCTTTGAAACATACAAGCAATATACCAAAAGTGTATTACATTTGAGTAAAAAGTATATGCTCAGTAATACCTTTGGCTTTTTCCACATACTACAAATTGCACTTTGTCTTCAATAACATGCAATAAAATGCACATTAAAGCACAAGGACATTGATGGTTCTCTAACGAAGTTGAGAATGAAAGGACAATTAGACACATGACAAAAGTTTCTCATAAACACAGTTTCAAAAAAGTTTTGCATGAGTGAAGATGGCTGTATGCATGTTGCCTACTTTCTGGTCTGTATGCACTAGCCGAGGAATGCTAAGAGATGCTCTCTTCAACGGTTATAGACCTCCTTGGTAGATACAGCAGAGCTGAGTGAAACCCACACACCGACCGTTAATTCATTGATAAAATAGCCATTAACTGAGGGAATAGACTATTGATTTCTTGGTTGTCCTCTTCTCATTGCAAAGAAAGTCTTAAACCAGAATCAAACGATAAGGCGCTAACTCAATGTAGCAATGTTGAAGGTCTTTGCCTGCACAAGTTTGCGGACAAGACGAAGCTGTTTGCGTGTGCAGGTGGATTGTAGTCCTGTTTTGCATTCCCTCACTGTGAGGTGTACCATTAGCAGGCCCTAACCTAATTAATGGAGCAGCCAGCAGGAGAGGAGAGGTGCTGAGTGCTTCTGGTAATGTGATGTCACTGCGCATTAGACTGATGGGCCTGAACTCACGGCAGGGATACGCCGAAACGCTTTCCCTGTCACAGGCTGCTTTCCTTGCCTTTCCGACCCCAGACAGACCCATTCTCCTCTCCTGCTCAACATCGTACAGTGCCCCTGATTCAATCACATCTGTTCATTCAATTCTGCAGATCTCCATAGGCATGCTGATTAAATGAAACACAAATCGAGATTTTTTTCTCCGTTATCCACAGTGGCAGGATAATGGATGGACCTCTCAGCACTCTCTTGGTGGGTCTTACGGCATTTGTGCTGTTTGGTTTAGCTTGAGTCATTCATGGGCAGGGCAGCGAGATTGAATCAGTCAGCAAAGTTGAACGAGTGGCTCGTGAGAGGATGGATGAACTGCTAATCTGATCTGCAGTCTGTGGGCTTGACTTTCAGCTGCGGTAAGTGACCGCCTCAACCACATATTAGCCACTGCAGTCTGCTGACAAAGCCTGTTCCTCACCCCACCGCAAGCTTGGGCATTAGTCACAAACAATGGAGAGGACTCTTACACACACTCAGACACTCGAAAGCACTTTTAGATTAAATTGTCACACCTCCAGTTCCTGCAATCTCTTGATTCTTGTCATAAAAGAGCTGTGGTGAGGTTCTATGTTTCACTTTGTGCATTCCTGTCGGTCTCAAAAGGCTTTAGGAGAGATTTTATGTCTGGGTATTTTGCTATCCAAAAAAAGAAAGAAAAAAAAAAGAGTATAATATAAGTGCAATATTATATGTTTTTTTGCATGTCATAGTTTGCATATTGCATGGTTTGGGTCGAGACCCACCAGTTGAGAACCTCTGCTGTTTGACTACTTGCTAACGGCTAGCCATCAGTTTTATTTTTTTAAACAATTTCATTTTTCAACAGGAAACTGCTGTGAGATGGTTGCTGTGTTGAAGAAGGTAATTGTTCTGCAGGTGCTCATCCCGTCTGGGACGCCAAATTACAGCTTGATGTCAAACAGAGAAGCATAAAAATGTGTGTTTCACATGATGACAATGATATTGGCATGCTGTGATAGTGAGAAGAGGAAAGATGGCAAATACTACTGGGCATACTACTGACCTGCAGAACAGATGTGAAGAGAAATACTGCATCTTAACACCTTTATTTTCTCTTCCCATTTTGATTAAACTCAGTCTTTTCTCTTGCAAATGAATCCAAAAAACAAAACAAAAAAAGTGCAAAATGTTCCAGGGGGCCTGAACTATTGACATCATCTCTGGTGAGCTTTATGGAGCTTGAAAGAAAGTACACATGGAAAATGTGCTCTCCTCATCTAATATGTCCAACTATGCACACTCCCTGTTCATGTAGCGGTTTGCTTGGTTAGCAACTGACAGTGCCTCATAATCTCATCTGCCATAAGTGTGCACTGAACTGCAAAAAGACTGCCCGGAAAACCATGGCCCATCAAACGAGCTCCAATTTTCTCATGTCAGCAGGAAAGCATCAACATTGATGATTTCACCTTTGTGACAGCTGGGTACTTAGGCTTGATTTTGTTTTGTTTTTTTATCAAGTTTTTATGTGTGTAATAAGCAGTGTTGTAATAGTCACATATCTAGTGACCCACTTTGAGAACCAGTAAGGAACACATATAGGGTAGGAGATGTGAAGCGAAAAAAAAATAATCAAAATTGAAGCACATTTTTAGAATATCTCACAAAATATAATTTATTACGTAGGATAAGAGTTGGCAACCAGTAGGGGTAATGACTGAAACATGAGTAATAGTGAGAGAGGTCTGTGCATTTTACTAATAGGCCTATAGGCTGCATTTGTAAGCTTAAGCTGCTGGCTTGTTGCCTTTCCACTCTTTAAGCCAATGACTACCTTCCCGAAGGCACCTCACGAAACTGATTTCAGAAAGGCTTCTGATGCAGAGTAACTGTCTAATGATCCACAACAAAACAGCGAGAACTTGGTGAAAACCAAGTTCATATTTAAATTACCACAATACTAATTCCTGTCTAGAAATGAAGTCAAAAGTTACATTTATACACAAACTGACCACCACCTTCAATTTTCAGATGCTGTATTTTGTCACGAAATTGCAGGAGAGTGGGATATAATAGGCAGCGAAGGAAACATCTATTCTCCCTTAAAAAATCTATCAGATGAAGGTATCTCAGTAGACAGGGTGTGACACGATCACAGGATCTGGCATGCCTTGTTGCCTTATTTTTCAGCTTTCGGACACAGCCATAGACTTTATGGCTCGTGCGCCTGGATTTTAATCTTGACTGGGAAGGGACATGTCAGGTTCACTTAGTTTTGCTGTGGCTGTGACATTAACTTGTGGGAATGTTATAGCATGTTGAGACCATGAAATATTATCTTGCGTGATATGTCGTGTTGGCCACAGTATCATTTTGTCAAAGTAACGACAGCTTTATGTCATTGACATACGACCTGAAGTTGCACTGTTTTTATGTAATCATAATTCAAAATAAAATGTTAATTTATTATTAATCACACAGGTTTGTTTACATGTACTGTAAGGATCTTGCGGCCAGGGCATATTATCATGTTTGCATTAATTAATGTCATGGCCTCGACATGCTATGACGTTCCCACAACTTAATATATTGTTGCCACAATAAAGCTAAGTGAACTGAACATGTCCTTACCAGTCACCGCACAATCTAAATTTTTTAGGTAATTGTTCCTCATAGTCACATAGTCTATTTAATTAAGTATTAAGCTACTATAATATTATAGTGTGATAATTTAACAATATATATAATTAAGCTGTATATTATACAGCGCCTACAAACCGTTCGGGAAAAAGCATGACACAGTTCAAGGTAGTGCTTCCACTCAAGTAACTTTCAGAATGAAAACTAACATACAGGGTTTTTTTCAACTTAGACAGAGACCTCAAATGAATTGTTCACCCAAACATAAAAAAAATTTTCATAATTTGCTCACCCTTATTTCATTCTAAACCCATAAGACTCCCATTCATCTTTGCAAAACAAATTGAATATATTTTGTGTAATATTCTCTCATCATTATATCTATCGAAATCCCATGCAACCGAAAATTTCACTACTTAACTTTGTGGTCTATATAAAGCGAACTGCAATGCTTGGGTCTGAATTCCTCATTATTATAGCTCCACAGAGCCCTTTTCTGATGTGCGTCTGAGAGCAACTCGTTTTGGTGCGGTCTCTTTAAATCCAGGCTGCAGAGGTGACACTCGGTTCAACTCCACTCCGTTCGGCCATCTTTGTAGTTTGATAGCAGAGATACGATTATCTAGCGGCACAGAAACTTTTTATTCACACGTTATTAACAAAATGTCAACAACGGAAGACTTGTCCATCAAGCCTTACATGTTCGAGCCAGAGTCGGAGTGAGATGAAAATAAAGACGACGAACCTGCAGAACAACGTCTTCATATGGATGTATCGCAATGGTGTGTTCCTGTATTTACAGTAACTTCTCCCTTCATGCCCACTACTACAATACTGCATGTTTTACAACGACTATTTAACACTCACATAACAAAATATAAGTTATATTATAAACAATTTAAAAAAAGTTTATTATTTCTCTTGTTAAAACAAGCACACTAACAAGACAACTGCTAAACCATGACCACCGTGTGTTTTAAGAAAGTAGTACTTTACAGTATTTTTATTAACGTTATTTACAGCTTACCGAAGTGCTCTGTTCGTCGTCTCCAAAGATAGAAGGAACTGACCCCTCAATCAGACGAAGTCTATCGGCAAATCCTCCTTTATACTGGCGGAGGTTCCTGAAGTAAGTTAGTTATCCTTGAAGTCACAAAAAAGACTTTACCCACAGATGTGGGTACATTTCCGTGAAAAATAAAACTCAACCAGGCACTTCGAAGAGGTTCTGATGCTGGGAGACGGTGTAATGAAGCGTGTGGGTTACTACATCCAACAACCGAACATTTTGATGTACCCTCTCGTAACTTCTGCATCCTTGAGCTTGGACTACAAAATCGCAGCGAGAAATAAAAATGGCGGATTGTTTAAGGTGTTGAGCCGGAAGTCGATGTCCTTATTTGGCAGTTCCGCAGCACATACTGTGACGTAATAGTTAACAAAACATCATAGATAATAGAAAAATGGGAACAGGTTACAAAATATGACCAAAACAGAATATAAAGATATCAACGAAGCACCTGAAGAGACTAATTTCAACTTTTCTGTACTTATAAACACTCCAAATATACAACAAAATGCATTTAAGGGCTAAAAAAGTGGATTTAGCATGATATGTCCCCTTTAAAATAATTATAAAATATGTATGATATTTTTGCACTCCATCTTGGCTGAATCTTTCATTTCTGGCCAGCTAGTGTTATTTTAGTATAAAGGGCATATTGCACATCTCTGACTCACTCTCTGTCCTACATTAAAAACCACTTAACCTCTCTTTTAAGGAATGTTATGGCCTTTTTGTCTGAATGATTATAGATAGTGATAAAATGTTTTTGAGTGAGTGGACTAACTAAATGAATGCCAATGTTAATAGTCACATTAAGAATGTATTACTTCCAGAAGTAAGTCTTTTTCATAAAATTGGAGTTTCCTTATAGTTTTAAAAATACTTAAAGTGCCTGGAAACACTTTGATGTCGATCTTAGGATCTACAATTCTAATGCATTACTGAACAAGCTGAAGTTTAGCTCCAACACTGAAAAAAGTGCCTGTAGCTTTAGTAATCCTGAAGACATTGATCAGCTAGTTCAGGTGTGTTTGATTAGAGTTAGATCTAAACTCTGAAGGACAGCGGCTCTCTAGGACCGATGCTTTAAGAAATCTCCCTCTTTGCATGTATAATGAGCTATCTATGCACTTGAGGTTGGCTGTAGTCAGAAATTTAAAAAAATAAAATGTTTATAGTTTTAATGTATGACATTTTGGGACTGGGAAAGTTAATGTTTTACGTAGATAAAATGTGAAAATGTTGTTTTTAATAAAATGAACCCTTTACAATATTGCACTCTGCAATATTGCAACATACAATGTTCAGTATGGGTCCTCAAACTGTGTAAGAGTCTGAGAGAAGCGGCTTTGGTTTATTAACCATCTGCCCTGTTCTGAACCCGCTCTACATGCGAGTCCGTATGACTCCTGGTCTCAGTCCCACCCTGCCAAGCACAAGGCCTGATCACAGCATCCCGCCTGGCGTTAATTGTCACAGAAACTGTCTCTTGGTGCTATGCTCCCTGTGATGGCATTCAAATTCTAGCGCAACACAATTAATGCAGAGCAGCATGATGTTAAAAGCAAAATTTGTCACTGTTGGCATCAGAGTGTTAGCTAATTGCCAATCTGATTGGAGAAGATGCCCGTGTCCCCCTCCAAATTGCACCCCTGCCATCCCTTTATTTGTGCCAGATCCCCTCCTGCACGGAGAAAGACCCAGAGTGTTGAAATCACAGCTTACTGGTTAATACACATGTTCCAGACACTTTGGGCCATGGTGCTCATTTGAGAGATGTGCTGTGGCCCAATCCCGTTCTCCCTCTTCTCACTTTCATTTCCTATAGTTTCTCCACCATCAACTTCTGGAAACACTACGAGAGAAGAATGCTTCGTACACATTGAGCTGCGGTCGTCGTCTGGAAGATGTCAAAATATGAATCATGTGATGTTCTGATCCCATTACCCACATTGTTACCTGCTGTCACTCTAACTGTACTAAAATTGTGGGAAAAGACCAATTCTATCCTTACATTCTCATCTGACTCAACACATTCTTTGTGGGAGTTTCAAAGATTCACAATATGAAAAACCAGGCAGAACAAACAGAGGATAACACAGAGAACACAGGGAAAATGAAACAGAACATGACTGTGACACACGACTTGTTCACAGTGGGTAAAATATATATTATATAATATGGGTATAATATATTATATACAATAGTATAATATATATATTAGTGTCAAACGATTAAAATATTTAATCGCCATTAATCACATTAATGTCATAGTTAACTCACGATTAATCTCAATTAATCGCACATTTTTATCTATTCTAAATGTCTCTTGATTTCTTTTTGTCCCATTATTTTTTCTCATTTTAATGCTCTTATCAACATGGAAAAGTGAATCGGCTTGCTTTGTGCAAATGTTTTTTTTTATATTATTATTGAAAACAACATTTACAATACTGTGGTGAATTTCACACTAAAACATTCTCACTTGGAGCAAATAATCTCTCACACTATATAACACTGTCCATCAATAAAAGTGTGAAATAAAAACTGTGACGAGGTCCTGATATTGATGAGGGGGCGGAGAATGCACATCAGATGTGTGTGTGTTTTGCCATCAAGTGGTGTTTCAGACTGGACGTGCTGCGATGATGACAACGACAAAACACACAGATCACTTTGGTCTTGTCAATGACCATTTGGCAACTTTTTTTAAAGTAACTTTCAATTCAGAATCTTATTAGCATCCATTTCGGAGTCTCGCGCTCGTCATCTACTCAAAACGTAACGTTAACCTAACCTATTATTTGGCCGGCTCAAGCCCAAACAAGTGTGTGGTTTCCGGTCTAGCTAGATCCAGTGCTTTCACACAGGACGTGGAATGCGCGGCGCTACGCCAGTTTTCAAAACTTTTTGCATGCCGCGCTGGTAATCGTCACAGCTGCAAAAGTTGAACTATTTGAATTTTGATCGCGGTGTGTGCGGTCAAATTATGAAATTAAATGAATGGGTTTCATAGCGCAGCGCCGCGCAGCGCCGCGCATGCCGCGTCCTGTTGCAAAAGCATGGGGAAAAAACTACAAAGTTTGCTTGGCCAAAAAGACCCCGTTAACCGCGCGCAAAAAAAAATTTATCGCGTTAAAATGGGTTTGCGTTAACGCCGTTAATAATGCGTTTAACTGATAGCCCTACTATATATATATACAGTATATATATATATATATATATATATATAGGCTATATATAGGCCATAGAACATGACAAAAGGTTGTGGCTGTACTGCTGAGGAATAGTGTTAAAAATACATTTAATCCACTGATTCTTCAGTTCCTCTGTCTTTGGAGCTCCATGCAGCCCAATGATGTTTTGCCCTTGAAGTGAAGAGGAAAAAAGACATATCCTTGACATATATGATGAACTCTTATAATTATATATAATTTGATTTTCCTAATTGTATATTTAGTATAAAAGAAAAAAAAATGCTTCAGAGTAAACTTAAGCTGATATATGCTTCCACGTCTGCAGTAATTATCTGAGTGTCCTCTTTAGGGACCAACCTGAGGTCTGTATTATAAAACAATCATGAATTGCATCCATTTAAGTTCAGATTAATGCTGAAAAAGGACAGTTAAAATTCTGTCACCATTTTTGCCATCTTTAGTTGTTTCAAAACGGTATTACTTTCTTCCTTATATACACACACACACACACTTTTGTTTTTTTGAAGAATGTTGGTAAACAAACAGCATCTGTTATTATTGACTTCCATTGTTTGTACGGAGAAAAAAAAAGGAAAACATTTTTGAAAATATTGAGACAAGATTGAAAGGTAAAGGTATATATTTGAAAGAACGACATGAGGTTGAGTACATTATGACAATATTAATTTTTAGCTGATCTATCCCTTTATCTGTCAATGCTAAGCAGCCAAACCCTGAACCTCTCTATCTGTCAGACAGAAGGAATGATAGAAGAAAAGAGAAAGTCAGAAGAAGGTGATAAAGAACACAAGGTGACGAGAGCAACAGACCACCTGCAGTCCCATTTGAAGCAATCTGTTCAAGGGACCGGATGAAAAGAATCAAATGGACACATGCGATATCACTCCCCTGACGAGAAGGGGGGGAGTGTTTGTGAGCGTGTTTTGTGCCTTTGAGATTACACCTCGTCTAGTGGGCAGGGTAAAGCTTTCTCTCACATGGACTACAGAGTAGAAGAAAGGGTGTGGAAGTACACAATGACTTATTCATACAGTCAAATTCTACCTTTCTCTCTGTCTTCTCTCCCGCCTGTCCTTGGATTCATATGAAGTCGATACTGATGCTATGTCCATGCGAAAGTGAAATAGATGTGCATATCAAAGTAACAAAGACAAATTGCATTCTGTATTTTCCAGCAGCTGTTCCTTGTGTCGGCAGCATCTCGACTCTACACCAGGGGGCAACATCAATCTATTGTACATCAATGCACCTACATAAAATAAAGTTTCAGTTTAGACTTTAATTGTTCATTTGTAATTCAATACATTTTCGAAAAACTGTCGATTTTGTTTTAATATCACAATGACTTTAAACTGTATCCTGTGTTGTTTGTCAGAAAATGCTTGAATGTGTGTGTGTGTGTGTGTGTGTGTGTGCGTGTGTGTGTGTGTGTGTGTGTGTGTGTGTGTGTGTGTGCTGCAGCTGTAACTGCATCTATCTGAACAACAAAGAAATGGCTCTTGTTTTGTTTTTTTGGTGTTTGATAAGGAAGGTTTCACTATTTCTATTTCTCATATCGAGGATGTCTAAAATAAGCAGCCCGTTGGCATCTCCATTCATGTCAATGGCAGCTGCTGTATACATATTGAACATACATACAAAGAGAGAGAGAGTATTTTCTTCTTTTTTCTTCTTATTTTAATAAAAATGGTAATTTTATCTTTGTCATTTTATCTTTTATTTAAATTGTGTCAATGAGCATTCCTTGTATGTAGTGTAGCAACATTGGGTTACTGCATTAAATTAGCTCAAATTATGTATAGGGAATTCTAATAATTAATCATGAATATGATTAATATATTGCATATTACAGTTACATTAAATTATCGAAGTTGCAATAGATCGATTGTATACATGAATGATCTCCACAATGAGTTATGGTTCGTCATTAATATATCAATAGTCTCATTACAGATCGATTATATGAGATAACTTTTTAAAGGAATTAATTTAGTTATCAAACAATCTGTCTGTCCAGCAGACGGCAGTAAGACTAACTTATCAATTTCCCAACAAAAATTGTCTCTTTCTTATAATTCCAAAAAGCTATTTTCTGGCCATGAAAATATCACCTTCTTGTTATTATAAAGTTTAGGTTACTGAAATAGTAACGCATTGTAAAGCTTTGTAGCGAGATCAAACAATTCATTGACTTTGTAAATATGAGCATTTTAGGCAGAACCAATCAAGAATATAATGGCTTTAATAAAATGCAACTACAGATACAGAATTCTACATTTAAACACGGGATACATGTATGTACAGTAAACAGTAAAACTAACGCGACAGACGAATAACAAACAGGAGTGAGAATGGGATGAGAGGAAGATAAAATGAGAGATTGAGAGAGAGAGAGAGAGAGAGAGAGAGAGAGAGAGAGAGAGAGAGAGAGAGATCCGTAGGATCTCAGGATGGCAAATTTCATCTAGACATTTTTAACCTTTAAGAGACAACACGGTAAACACAATCTTAATGCTCTAGCATCTCGGTAATTCAAATATACTTGCATTGTAATGGTTCTCATGTGTCTGAGGCTGAGCTCTGCTGCGCATGTGAGCGGCTGGTCTTTGTGGGTTCCGTTGGAGCGTCACGTGGTTTGCTGCGGTCTGGAGCGCGCAGTTTCAACGAAGGCTTAAAAGTCTTTGACGTAAATTACCAAAGAAATAATTCAGAATAAGTTCATTTCTGGTAAAATGAACAAAGGGAAAAAAACAAACTTAAGAGAAAGAAAATAAAAAGAAGAGAACACGGCGTAAAGCTCCCTAAGGAGCCATGATGGAAACCTCTCACAGGGAAAAACTCTCAACAAAAGAACTCTCAGGAGTCCGTCTTTTTATGGAAAGACTGGGTTCACGCCTCTGTTTGCGCGAACCCCCATGACTGTCCGAGACTCTGAAGAGGACAACGCTTCCTTTGTCCTGTGGGGGGGGGAATGCCCACTGGACTGAGGAGATGGTATTGAGCCGTTCGGCTCCAGAACCATGAGATGTGTAAAAGAATGCACATTACTGCATTCTGATATCGGAATTCGGCTCCGTCAGATTGAGAGAATTACAGAGATATCAAACATGTCACAGAAATACATAGAAAAATAGAGCATTACATACATGCATATTATAAGCATTTAGTTCCTTCAAAGCAAGTTCGTTCCTTCAAACAAACGTCATACATGAAGTGAATACAAACTGGGAAACACATAAACATACAGGGATATATCGTATACAGTTGGCAATGGCTCATATTCTGAGTATAACACAGACTTTTACATGTGTGTGTGTGTGTGTGTGTTTGGGTGTGTGTCCCGTGAGACGGCGAGTTTTGCATCAGGGGAATGGGTCACCAACAACGCTCGGCTTGTTTTCAATGTGTCATGTGCCACGACAAGAGGGGCGCTCTTTGGTCACATGTCACTACGATAGCGCACTTCTTTGTTTCATTGTTAGAGAATCATTAACTCAACTAAAAAGTCCTAGGCTATCTGTTTTGTGTCACAGTCAAAAAGAAGGGTAGAGCTGTGTTTGATTCAATTAGGATTCGCTGATTAAGACATCTGGCCGGATGCCCTCAATGTCGTTACAGTCCCCCTTTTCGTCGGATGATGTCCCTTTGTGGACATCATTGGACGACAAATCATCACGACGGGCTGATGGCAGGTGGACCAGGATGGTAAGGATAGCAGGTGGACCTTAGAGCTGAGGATTCAGCTCGCTGAGGTTCGGCGTGGTCTCTGACTTGGCACCCCCTTTCCGGGGATTCCGTCTGAAACCTCCAGACACGGCTTTCGTGAGCTCGGCTGTAGATGTTTGCATCTCGTGGGGTCCATGGTACAGGATGAAGGCCACGCCCAGTGTCAGGGTGTGACTGAGTACCATAGAGATACACAGCGCAGTGTCAGCTGCGTTCCAGGCCTGGACAACAGGTGAGGTAGTCAAGATGGGCAGTCGAGACACAGCTTGAAGGGCGGTGACCCCCTTGTTAGCGAGCAACCTGTCACCTACAATCTCTGCTTGGGTCTCGGTGACTTGAGTGCGAGGCTTGGCTTTAGCAGGGCGGCGTGTGCCGCTGATCATGGGCTGCAGCCCGCAGATTCCGTCAGTGTTGTCTCTGAGGAAGGGCTTGCTAGGGCAGAGATAGTGAATGTTTTTGGTCAATGTGCACATGTGCGGATTCGGAGCTGGGGACAGCTTTGTGCAGCTGTCCTGGAAGTCAACCACGTGTGCAGATCTTGATGTGAGTGTTACTTTTCAAAATCTGACATTGACAATGTTCTTGAGCCGGTAGATTTGGCTTGACTCCCTGATGGGCAAGTTCAGGAGCAAAACCCACTTCTCTCTGCTTGGGGTCGACATAGAGTGGGATGGCGCTACCCAACGAGTAGGCAAGGTGTATTTGTAGAGAGTCAGTTGGCGTGGTGATGGCGGAAGCCAGCACTGTTTGCACAAGGCTTAAGGGTATCAGGTGCGGTGGAATTCTACCCATGGTTAGGCTGTCAATGGAGGAGTTCACCCCCCTGCAGCGTGTCTGTCATCAGGGCTGTTACCAGCTGAGTTTGAGCAAAGTCATTCTTGAAGACAGTAAACAGCTGTTTCATGGAGTTCACTGTCTGGGTCAGCAGAACGCTGTGAGTGTTGAAAATTGCCACAGTTCCCTTTAGTGTCTTGTCGATGGTCTGCAGGGACGCACTCTGTGTTGTGAGTTGCTCTTTTATCTGTGGAATCTCAGTCTGAATTTCGGCTACATGCCGCCTCACGTTGGCTAGGTTCACTGCATTCACGCTGGACATACAAGTGTTAAACAGAGTTCTGACGGCAGTGGCGGCTCCGAGCAAAGCTCGTAGGAACCGTTGGGGGCGGCGGTTGTGGCCACCTAACTCCGCTAGCGTGACAGTCATTTTCTCAAGTTGGTTGAGCATGTGTTCAACGTCGGCCTCAGCGTGAGTGAGGGAGTCCTCTGTTCATCGGGCACCTACCCAGCTGTATTGTGGTTTTGCGCTGGGGTAGTGTGCTCTGTAGACGTTGCGAGGATCAGGTGGCGCATACACTTTCTGAGTGTGGGTCCAGCCGTTGGTGATGAGGAGTCCTGGTTGTTCCCTTAGGACGGTGCCTGATGCCGGACCTGTTTGATGTCCGATTGCGGCTGCCCTCTGGTTGGCTGGAGGCACAGGATGGCGAAGTACAGCAGCATCCTGGTAAGAGTGAAAGAGAGAGAGAGAGAAAAAGGGAGGGAGGCAAAATTTCAGCGAGGGTCGGCCTTGGTTGGCTAGGACAGTCTTTTTGCTTTGAGGATGCCGGTATGCCACTTGCTTCGGTGTCTTGCAAGTGTCTCTGGTGCTGTGGTGTGCAGCACATGGTGCGTCATAGGGCATACATTGGCATGCCCCCCTTTTGCACTGTGGCACCACAAGCTGTGGCGCAGTGATGGCCTCAGGTGCAGAACGCTGAATGTTGCTTGTGCACGCAGCATGTGCAAGGTGTATGGCAGGTGTCTGGGGCACCGGTTATCGGTGGGTTCAGACGGCGTGCTAGGGTGGTTGGAGGGGTCTGAGAGGTGGTTTCTCACAATGTCCATTGGTAAGCTGGAAGGTTAAGGTCAGGTTAAGCAGAGACTCTGTGACATTTTGTCACACTTGCGGTGAGAGACTAATGAATGACCCTAAAAGTTCAGAACCACGGTTTAACTGGTTCGCTAGGTATGTAGCATACAGCTAGGTGTTTCACCTGTAGCTAGCTAGTGAAGTGTGTCTTGTATCCTTATCTTAGCTGTGGATGTTAGGACGCTAAGACTTATGTGGCTCCGAAAGCATTTCCTGGATAGCCGAGATGAAATAAAGGACTTAAGATGGTTCTTATGACTAAATTATTTCACTGGACTTAACTAGTGGTTTACTACGGCTTGACGAAGTGAATGATAGGGGGAAAAAGGACAGCTTTCCTATTCAAATTATGCTTATTATCAATCCTCAGGACCTATAGTTATGCCCTAGTAATTGTTGAAATTACCTGTGTTGCAGGGTCACAAAAATGAGTGCACTTGTTGAAAATAAACAAAATCACAAATAAAAGTGTCTCTGTTTCCTTTCTGGGCCCTATGGGAAATGGAACCACGTTTGAACAAGAGAGGAAATGAAATTAAATGATATAGATGACCGAATAGCCAAGGGAATAGCTGACTGCTATTATTATCAAAGTCAAAGAAATGAAAAATTAAAGAAGAGCAAAAAAAATTTTAAATAAAATTAAAAGCAAAAAGGAATAAAGTGATCAAAACAACGGGAATGATCTTAAGGGAATAATCAGTGGCAGTAGTGACTAAACTTTGGATTTGCCTGGACCAACACTCCATAGTGGGTTACAGCGGTTGCGTGTTCGAGACCTCACCGTGTGTGTCCCATCAAAGGAGTAGTCACATGCCGATGAAAATTCCTATTGCTATATGAATTCTTTTCTCGCTACACAGTTTACATGTAGTTAAACTTAAGTTTAATTAACAGGGCATCTGCGAAGTAGCCTTCGACGGTTAGCGAGGACTATGCCTGAACTAGTGAAGGTGAACTTTAGCTAAGAGGAATTGCAAACACGGAAAGTGAATAATTAGAAACCCTAACTGGTGTTAAAGAAAGTATTCTAGAATACTTTGCACTGTGTAAACACAAGCGGTGATTAAGGGTTCAAGTAAATTATGCTAACTGCTAGCTGTGGAAGTTATTATTTAGCTTAGCCTAAGCTGGATGGATGCTATGTTAGGTTAGCTTAGCCTAAGTTGGATGGATGCTAGGTTAAGTTAGCTTAGCCTAAGGTAGATGGATGCTAGGTTAAGTTAGCTTAGCCACCTAGGTAGATGGATGCTAGGTTAAGTTAGCTTAGCCACCTAGGCTGGTTTGTTTACAAAGTGACATCACATGTTAGCACTTCCTGTGACAAGTCGTTGTCATGGGAACCAGAGCATGTCAGAACAATTCAACAGTCCCTGAAGAATGTCTGTACATTTTTCATGAATTATGCATGTTTACACGGGTTAACAGGAGGCACCTATATTTTAAGGCCTTCTAGGACTCGGTGTTACATTAAGCAAAATGCAGATGTATTTTACGCAACTTATTCTATTTGTTTACAGAGTAAGGAAATAGATTTGCTGTAAGTCAAAGCTTGTCTAAGCATATATAGTTACGTCCCTCTCGTGCACGAATGCTGACTTTTCAGCGAGTAAACAGTTTTGATCGCTAGGTAGCTCTCTGCTTGTAGATGCAGCTAAAATTTAGGTGAATTACATCAATCTAACAATAATTTGTAAGGCCTTTACATTGTAGAAAGGGGAGCATCACCCAGGTCTACGTACATATAACACTGTACTGAGCTTTCTTTGTCAGAAACAGGTTTAGCAATACAGCAATTTGGATTTCTTTAACCAAAGCAGAATAGATATCGGTACAGTTTACAAGCTGCTGAGATGAGATTTCTTTGTCAAACAGACTTACGCTTTACTGCTGAACATGCTAATATTAGTTGGAAATCTAAGACTCTTTCACTTACAGTAGAGATGTCAATTCCAGCTATTGTTTTATCTGCATTTAGACAAGCCAGCAACCAGCGATCAAAATGCGTATCGCATGTTGTGTTCCATTTGGATCGCAATGATCAAATGCACACCTGTAGGTTAACAGTAGTTTAAAACTGAGGTGGTTTTCCTACAATCTGGTGTTAAGGTGACGTATGCCCTATTTGGAGCTAGTGTTTCTTGTAACCCTTCATTGTCATGGAAACTAATGTTTAGCAGTGTCATTTCAACCAGCATGTAGCAAATGTTTGTTTCAAAAGAGTCGTGCATAGTCTGTTGGCAGGTGAGGCTTAGACGTCCATTCAAGATTTTCTTTAAATCAGTAAAATTCTAATTTTACGAATGCAGAGTCTTGCAACTCTTTGAGCACACATTTTCATCTACTTTTAAAAGTTCTATGTCCTATGCTGATCAGGGACCTTTTTAGCAGAGTCTTGCACTGTGTTCGTGCAGTGTCTTCTGGTTTTGCAGTTCGAAATCATTGGGGTTTTAGGAAGTCTTTCTGAGGAGGTCTTCTGTGTTAGAGGCCTTCTGCATTAGGTCACGCATCGTTGAGTGGGCATTGCGTGGTCTTTGGCGAGCTGGAAGGTGCAGGGTAGCGAGCTTGAACCTTGACTTGGTGCTGAGGCTGTGTACCCATGTATGGCTGCTGGGGTTCCTGGGAACTCTGTGACCTTGGAGTCTGGCTTTGTTGTAGTTCTAATGACCTCTGTGACCGGCCAGTCTGGCTTTGGTGACCTGTGTGACTGGAGGGGGAGGGGTTCTTGAACTTGGGCCCAGACTGTCAGGTGTTTGAAGTCTAGTAAAGGCTCAATGCGCTCTAGCAGATCTTTGCCAATCAGAAAGGGGTAAGTGTCCATTTGTGAGATGTACACCGGGTGTTTCAAACTAAAAGAACCAATTGTCAGGTGAATGTGAGCTACCTGTTTGAGCCGGATGTCGTTCTGGCTGTATGACTGCACAGTCAGCTCGCATTTTTGAGATGTAAGAGTTCGATTTTGGTTTCTCAGAGTCTTTCAAAGAGTTTCCGGGTCATACCCTGTTTGATCATGTGCCCGAGGAGTCTTGGTGTCGGGGCTGGTGGTGTGATCGACGGTGGTTAGGGCCAGTCTTGTGTAGTTCTCTGCGGAGACAGACAGACAAAGCAGCATTTCCTGGTCTTTTGGGATGTTGATCCCAATTGCGGGAAGTTGTGCTGTTGGGCTCAGGCTGTGCAGCTGTCAGCTGTGATGGCTGGGTGCTGCTGTCACAGCAGTTGTGATGTGATGTGACAGTTAGCTCTGTGGTCTGTGGCTGACGAGCAGTGTTTTGTGTGCCTGTTGCAGGTCTTATGCTTAGGCATAGGATGTCGGGCTCGTCCCTTTGTCTTTTTTTGGAAAGTCTTTTGTGAAGAAGCTCTTTCAGCAACTTCAGGATCTCGGCTGTCTCGGACGTGGCGGCACTGTTTCGTCTGATGTGTGTCCAGACTTGTGCTCACCAGTGGCATGTCGAGAGGGGTTCCGCTCTGGGCTGTCTGGGCTCGATGATCTGGTCGATGGGGCTCGGCTCGTTCTGGGCTGTTGGTTTGCTTCCCAGAATCTTTCAGAGCGTTCGCTCTGATGTCTTGGATGAGCACCATCGTGGTAGTGCTGCCCTCTGCTGGCCTGGAATGGTCTGGACCCTCTGTCGAAAGGTCTGTGACTGTGGTGCGGTTGGGCGCCCTCTAGAGTTAGCTCTGGATAGTGCTCAGAGACAGGGCAAATGGTGGTGTCTTTCACAGTCTTTACAGATAAAGTCTTTTGTTTGGTGTAAGCTTTGTGGGTCAAGTCTCGTAGCTGTTGGGTAGACATGCTCCGAGGACAGGCCAGAACGCCTAAGTGATGACTCACTGTGGGATGCAGGTTTCGAAGGAACAGAGTTCTGAAGTTGACATCTTCTTCCATACCTGATCGGTTCTGTGCTCCGAAGTATGCTTGTCGGAGCCCCACAGGGGTTTCAAGTCGGGCTTGCTTGATGTCCATGGCGGTGAACAGCCCGTTGTCTGATTCAGGTACAAGCTGTCCCAAGCGGTCACGTTGGCAACAGTTTGTAAATGAAAGTCTAAGTCTCGCAGGTAGGCGTTCATGTCGTGGCCTCCTGCAGTGTCCGGAGTGAACGTAGGAATGTTTTTGGCCAGCTTGTCAAGTTCTTTCGGGGCCGTGCCATGGTTAGTGGCAGGGGTTCTCTGGACGAGCTGTCCCCCCCTCGCTGCTGACGGGGGTTCTTGGAGGCTGGCTGGTGACATTTTTAGAAGTGGGCTTTCACCCCCCTTTCCAGCTCTTGGCTCTTGGCTGAAAGGTAAAGGACGGTTGGTCAGGGGAAACTGTGTTGTGTGTGTTTCCCCTTCCCGGTCACTCTGTAGTTTATAAGAGTGTTTCAGCTCTCTGTGAACAATGTCAATTTCGTATATGATATTGTCTTTGTGCTGAATGAGTTCATGGATTTCAGCTCGGGCCGCTTGTAAGTGTTTTTCACAGGCCTTTGCTTTAGTGTCTTTCTCTTTTAGTTCAGTCTTTGCTCTCTCTAGGAGAGCTTCACCTCGTCGGAGTTTCTTGTCGAGTTCCTCTCTGGTTTCTTCCTCCGACTGCTCTCTTTGGTCTGTGTCCAGACGAAGATCAGACAGGGCATTTTGAAGTCTTTCCACTTCCTCTTGGAGCTCTGTGTCTGTTGCATCCTCTTTTCCGCGCTGGTCGTGGGTCTCAAGGAGTAGCTGATCCAGACGACTTTGTGCGTGTGCTTGGTTCCTCCGGGCCTCCTCCGCTTGAGGCTTTAGCGTTGCGGCTTCTTGCTCCAGGTTGGTGCTGTTTCTTTCGTTGAGCCGTGCCTGTGCAACAAGAGTGTGTGCGAAGTTTCCAACGATTTTGGCCCAGCCTTTGTGTTTGTAGCTTTGGGTTGGACCGTGGGCCGTCAGCTTGTCCAAGTTGGCGTCCCGCTGCTCTTGGCTTGGGGGCTCTGAGTCACCGGCGTCCTTGGGCTGGAAAGCGGTAGTCATGGCTGTCAGCCATATCTCGAGGTTGTCCCAGTGGGATGCAGGACTGGATGCACGGAACATACTGTAGACGAGAGAAACACAGCACACACACACAGAGGCCAAAAATGCAAGTTTTGTTCTACGGTTAGCTATACTCATACGGGCTATGCCGTTTATGAGAATTTTGGGCTAACTGATGCAAACAGTTAGACAGTTAGATCTGGACAATTTGCTTAGGTTAGTGCAGGGCTTAAATAAAGATTTTGACAGGGCGGCAGCCTAGTGGGTCAGGTGCTGACGCTAGCTGCTTGGTCGTCGATCTGTTATTTAGCTTTCCTTGGTGTCTCTCATAGGTTCTGTCTCTAGGTGAAATGAAAGAAACAAATCACAACAGAACAAAGGATAGAAAAGATCAGAGTGAAACAAAACAATGAAAATGAATAGGTCTGTAATGAACTGGAATAAATACTAGCACTGGAAGTGTTAGGGAGAATACGGAGGCCTAAGCCTACTACCACTGATAGGGTTTAAGATAGGGCCTACAGGTTAGTGGGGGCTATCGGGGTAGAAACCCTAGGACGATGGTGTGGCTTGGAGAAGAGGCGGGCCAAACACTTAAAATATCCGGGAGATATCTAGTATTCTGTGACTTATAGTACGCGGAATGAGTTTTACTAAATTTAGTTTACCTGCGGTGAATTGAGGCCTCTCTGGGGGGGAACCCGTGGCTCAGTCAATCCCTCCGACGGTTCCCAACACCTGACCGCAGTGTTCCCGGGCAACTTCGTTGTCTCCCTGCACCTTGCTGCGCCCTCTCAAACAACCTGACTTTAAACACAACCGGCACCCCGAGGTGTCAACTGCCAGGCGGCACAGCAAAGTGGATTTTCCCCAGAACCCTCAAAAAGAGTGGCCCCTCTTTAGGCCCTGGTTTGGGTAATTATTCCAACATTGCCTTGTGTGTCGACTAGCGTGGTTGACGTTACCTTTGGAGTGCCCAATTGCTGATGTCACAGTTGCGTGCCGCAACGATGGTACGGGATTCGGAAGTGTCCGAAACTCACACACGGCCACGCGTCAGTACCGCCGGTCGGGTAGCCTCGCTCGCGGGATACCAATCAGAGAATGCCGCAACTCACCGCCGTGCTCTGGTGAGTGCCACCTATACACAAAGGTTAAACAAGTGAAACGTAAAGTGGATTAAGGCTTGCTTGTTTAAACCAAATGGATTGATTGTTTATGTAGCAATAAGAGTCAAAGGTTTTACTAAATAATAATAAACAAAAGGAAATTATGATAAGTATGGTATTTTATCAAAATAACCTAACCCAAAAGAGAAGAAGAAAAAAAAATTTAAATAGAAAAAGACAGGATGAAACACAAGAGAAGAGGCGGGCCGCAGTAGCTGGTTTTCACCACCAGGGGGCGTACTTCTCTGTGCTTTAACCTGGTGAACAGAACACTTAATTCAAATTCAAAATTCAACACTTGTTTAAATTTATATTTAAACTAAGCAGGTAAGAATTAAAAGGAAAATCAGATTGATTCCTATAATGACCAATGGTATCCGTAAAGTATCACTAATAATTATGAATCAATCAGAAGAGAAAAGTAGAAAGAAACCAAGCAGGTTTAAACAAGGGAGGAGGTAGTAGTGGGTTTTCGCCACAAAGGGGAGCGCACTTCCTTCCTGTGGTTAACCTGGTTGAATCAGACACCTTAATTCAAATTCAAAATCAACGAAGTCGAAATTAAATTTAAATAAGCATGTAAGGAAATGTAATAATCAGAGTGATATCCTATAATAGTCCAGATACACTAAAGTATCAGTACTACTTATAAAATAATCAAAAGAGAAAGACGATATAGATGCACACTTCAAAAGAGTGAAAAGGGGGAAAAGAGTGATACCGATTTAGTATCCACAAGGCCACGTGGTGGCGCTGTTTCCTCCAAATGGATATCAGTGGCTGACAGACCAACACAATTTAAATTTTAAGTTCAAACTGGCCTCAAACCAAATTTAAATACACGTGTAAGGGAATTGAAAAATCAGGATATCCTATAATAATTAACGACAACAGTGAAGTATCGTCAATAATTATACAATAATCAGAAGGGAAAAGTGGAAATAAAAACTATTCACAACAGAATTGAAAAGAGAGGAAGGAGAGCTGAATGAACCGGCTTAGCGGGTGATGGCCACTAGATGGACTTCCAAGTGGGCTCTCTCTGGCTGTGTTGGAATTTAATTTAAGTTTTAATTCAAATTTAGTTTTGAACCAAACTCAAAGTAAATGTGCCAGTCAAAAGCAGGAAACTTGTCTAACACAAAATAATATTCGCACGAGCAACGCTGTATATGCAAATAATTATTGAGAATCTAGACAGGCTAATTCACTGGTCATATGGAATTTAGCAGTAAGGGAGCATTATCTGAAACGGCCACGAGAGGGCGTAATTGCGCTCATGCAGGCTGAAGCCAGAAGGCGGGGCGTAATTTGAGACTTCTAAACGCCCTCTAGTGTTTAGTCAGCGGAATTACAACCACTTTTTAATGTGATTCAAGAGCTAAGAGCTGATTTTCTGCAATAAATCACAAATAAACAAACAGACAAAGGTTTTAGGACCTTTGCGGTGCTAAATGGCAAAAGAGCGTGTAGCAGGATTTCTTCGCTGCAAAAACACACAAATGTGAACAACAGGAATTTTCCGTCTGTTGTAGCTACTCCAATACACACAACTATCACTAGCACTATGAGTAAATTGTGTTTAGGTTTACAATTGATTAGCTAGTTCAACGTTAACCAGGAGTTTATTGGTAACGATTATAATAGGCCTTTCTACTACTGAAAAGAGGAGTCTCGCTCTGATCAGATTTACGTCTCGCACTAAAAAGAGATTTCTTCGTCTTTAATAGGCGGTTTTATTAAAAATATTAAAATGTATCACCTGCAGAGGGATTTCTGCATCTCTTAACAGGACATTTGTAATATTAATACTGCAGTGTATTCAGCATTTAACAGTGATAAAAATGTCTAGGCATATTTTAGCAACTTGTTAGAATGTAACGTTACTGACTTCGGCTTTTTGCCTCAGTCAGTTAGGAGTGAGTTTGCGTTGCGACTTATCTCACAAGTTCAAAATTTCATAGAGCGCATGCACAAAATTATTAATAACCATATAAACAGATTGAAACTGAATGAAATTTTGCTTATAAAACAAAGTTTGAAATGCGTCGCGTCATCCACCATTATGTAGCAACATTGGGTTACTGCATTAAATTAGCTCAAATTATGTATAGGGAATTCTAATAATTAATCATGAATATGATTAATATATTGCATATTACAGTTACATTAAATTATCGAAGTTGCAATAGATCGATTGTATACATGAATGATCTCCACAATGAGTTATGGTTCGTCATTAATATATCAATAGTCTCATTACAGATCGATTATATGAGATAACTTTTTAAAGGAATTAATTTAGTTATCAAACAATCTGTCTGTCCAGCAGACGGCAGTAAGACTAACTTATCAATTTCCCAACAAAAATTGTCTCTTTCTTATAATTCCAAAAAGCTATTTTCTGGCCATGAAAATATCACCTTCTTGTTATTATAAAGTTTAGGTTACTGAAATAGTAACGCATTGTAAAGCTTTGTAGCGAGATCAAACAATTCATTGACTTTGTAAATATGAGCATTTTAGGCAGAACCAATCAAGAATATAATGGCTTTAATAAAATGCAACTACAGATACAGAATTCTACATTTAAACACGGGATACATGTATGTACAGTAAACAGTAAAACTAACGCGACAGACGAATAACAAACAGGAGTGAGAATGGGATGAGAGGAAGATAAAATGAGAGATTGAGAGAGAGAGAGAGAGAGAGAGAGAGAGAGAGAGAGAGAGAGAGAGAGAGAGAGATCCGTAGGATCTCAGGATGGCAAATTTCATCTAGACATTTTTAACCTTTAAGAGACAACACGGTAAACACAATCTTAATGCTCTAGCATCTCGGTAATTCAAATATACTTGCATTGTAATGGTTCTCATGTGTCTGAGGCTGAGCTCTGCTGCGCATGTGAGCGGCTGGTCTTTGTGGGTTCCGTTGGAGCGTCACGTGGTTTGCTGCGGTCTGGAGCGCGCAGTTTCAACGAAGGCTTAAAAGTCTTTGACGTAAATTACCAAAGAAATAATTCAGAATAAGTTCATTTCTGGTAAAATGAACAAAGGGAAAAAAACAAACTTAAGAGAAAGAAAATAAAAAGAAGAGAACACGGCGTAAAGCTCCCTAAGGAGCCATGATGGAAACCTCTCACAGGGAAAAACTCTCAACAAAAGAACTCTCAGGAGTCCGTCTTTTTATGGAAAGACTGGGTTCACGCCTCTGTTTGCGCGAACCCCCATGACTGTCCGAGACTCTGAAGAGGACAACGCTTCCTTTGTCCTGTGGGGGGGGAATGCCCACTGGACTGAGGAGATGGTATTGAGCCGTTCGGCTCCAGAACCATGAGATGTGTAAAAGAATGCACATTACTGCATTCTGATATCGGAATTCGGCTCCGTCAGATTGAGAGAATTACAGAGATATCAAACATGTCACAGAAATACATAGAAAAATAGAGCATTACATACATGCATATTATAAGCATTTAGTTCCTTCAAAGCAAGTTCGTTCCTTCAAACAAACGTCATACATGAAGTGAATACAAACTGGGAAACACATAAACATACAGGGATATATCGTATACAGTTGGCAATGGCTCATATTCTGAGTATAACACAGACTTTTACATGTGTGTGTGTGTGTGTGTGTTTGGGTGTGTGTCCCGTGAGACGGCGAGTTTTGCATCAGGGGAATGGGTCACCAACAACGCTCGGCTTGTTTTCAATGTGTCATGTGCCACGACAAGAGGGGCGCTCTTTGGTCACATGTCACTACGATAGCGCACTTCTTTGTTTCATTGTTAGAGAATCATTAACTCAACTAAAAAGTCCTAGGCTATCTGTTTTGTGTCACAGTCAAAAAGAAGGGTAGAGCTGTGTTTGATTCAATTAGGATTCGCTGATTAAGACATCTGGCCGGATGCCCTCAATGTCGTTACAGTAGAGTATGTCTACACAGAGGTGTTTGTGTGTGTGTGTGTGTGTGTGTGTGTGTCAGAGGTGGGTGGAGTATCCAAAAACTGTACTCAAGTAAAAGTAAAAGTACTTATAGAAATATTTACTCAAAGTAAAAGTAAAAGTAACAGTAACAATCTCAATAGTTACTTGAGTAAGAGTAAAAAGTATCCAATGAAAAAACTACTCAAGTAGTTAGTTACTGGTTACTTTGGATCATATAGGCCTATATGTGTGTTTATACACTCACCGGCCACTTTATTAGGTACACCTGTCCAACTGCTCGTTAACACTTAATTTCTAAGCAGCCAATCACATGGCGGCAACTCAGTGCATTTAGGCATGTAGACATGGTCAAGACAATCTCCTGCAGTTCAAACCGAGCATCAGTATGGGGAAGAAAGGTGATTTGAGTGACTTTGAACGTGGCATGATTGTTGGTGCCAGAAGGGCTGGTCTGAGTATTTCAGAAACTGCTAATCTACTGGGATTTTCACGCACAACCATCTCTAGGGTTTACAGAGAATGGTCAGAAAAAGAAAAAACATCCAGTGAGCGGCAGTTCTGTGGGCGGAAATGCCTTGTTGATGCCAGAGGTCAGAGGAGAATGGCCAGACTGGTTCGAGCTGATAGAAGGGCAACAGTGACTCAAATAACCACCCGTTACAACCAAGGTGGGCAGAAGAGCATCTCTGAACGCACAGTACGTCGAACTTTGAGGCAGATGGGCTACAGCAGCAGAAGACCACACCGGGTGCCACTCCTTTCAGCTAAGAACAGGAAACTGAGGCTACAATTTGCACAAGCTCATCGAAATTGGACAATAGAAGATTGGAAAAACGTTGCCTGGTCTGATGAGTCTCGATTTCTGCTGCGACATTCGGATGGTAGGGTCAGAATTTGGCGTCTACAACATGAAAGCATGGATCCATCCTGCCTTGTATCAACGGTTCAGGCTGGTGGTGGTGGTGGTGGTTGTAACGGGTGGTTATTTGAGTCACTGTTGCCCTTCTATCAGCTCGAACCAGTCTGGCCATTCTCCTCTGACCTCTGGCATCAACAAGGCATTTCCGCCCACAGAACTGCCGCTCACTGGATGTTTTTTCTTTTTCGGACCATTCTCTATAAACCCTAGAGATGGTTGTGCGTGAAAATCCCAGTAGATTAGCAGTTTCTGAAATACTCAGACCAGCCCTTCTGGCACCAACAATCATGCCACGTTCAAAGTCACTCAAATCACCTTTCTTCCCCATACTGATGCTCGGTTTGAACTGCAGGAGATTGTCTTGACCATGTCTACATGCCTAAATGCACTGAGTTGCCGCCATGTGATTGGCTGCTTAGAAATTAAGTGTTAACGAGCAGTTGGACAGGTGTACCTAATAAAGTGGCCGGTGAGTGTATATATAACATGATATTATTTAGATGTTTTTAATTAAAATGACTATTATTATCATAATTAGATCTATCTAATGCAAAAAGCTACCTTTGCAACAAAAACAGAAGAGACAAGCATTATTTCTTTATATCTGTAGGCTATATATATATATATATATTACATATGTAGCCCGGAAACCAATGCCTGTCCTTTTGTTTGTATAATAGTGACTTATACAACTACATTTGGATTATTAGACAATGTCGAAATAAAGTGACTGCAGAATTTTGCATTCAAAGGCATGTAAAGGGAACCATTGACACAGAGAAAAAAGAGTTAAAACTCTTCACATGTGCTCGAGCTCATGACCACTACTGAACATCTGAACACAAACAACGATCAAATGCACATCGACGGATCGTCTTCTGTCTGTTCTCCAAAATGTATGCAAGCATGTTTAAACTGGTTAACTGTGTCTAAGGCGGGCAAAGGCGTTCGTTTTCAAGTCGAGTTCGCACGCCACTGCGCAATACACACACATGGAATGGCGGGTGTTCATTTCATAAACTGGACAATGGTAGCTTATTTAATGTATAAATTAATGTAAATGTCCAAAAAATGGGTAATGTCATACTTTGTAGTAGTGCTATCGTGGCGTAATAATCTGTTTGGTTGTAAAATGTATTACCTGAATCTGAAATAAAATCAAATTGTCCTGGGGAATCATTCATTCACTGACAGCTTATGAAGATGTTCAACTAATAAAGATCTTCATTGCTGGCAAAAATATGATGCATTTGCAGATTTGCTTTCAAGACTGTACTGTATGGCTAGTCGAGTGTGAATTCAGTGCGTGCGATTCAAGTGTGACGATTCAGTGCGTGCAGGAAACTGAACAGATCATTCAAACTGATTCGTGAACCGATTTAGACAGATCTGACAACTTGTTTGATGAAGTCTTTGAACAGAATCGACTCAAAAGAGTGATTCATTTGTGAATTGAGCATTGCTCATGCCCAGAAAAAAGATACAGCACGCTTGGAATAAACTACGCTTTTAACAACATGTACTGCATTAAAATAAAGTAACGAGAGGAATGTCGCCCAACGTAACAAAGTAAAAGTACAGTTTTTTCATTAGAAATGTACTTGAGTTAAATTAAAAGTTAAATATACTCTTAAAAGTAAAATCTTTCCAAAAAAATACTCAAGTAAATGTAACGAAGTAAATGTAGGCTACTTCGTTACTACCCACCTCTGGTGTGTGTGTGTGTGTGTGTGTGCTTCTTTGTCACTTTATATACATACTATAACATCTTTTTAAATTCTGCTACCCTCTGTATTTGGTGCGCTGTATTTTCTGTGGATGTGAAACCGATCGGTGTTTCATGGAATTGTGTATATCAACTGAACAATTTGTTATTAACATTTAATTACAATCATCATAAAGTCAGTGTCGAGACAGACAGGGAAGAGTTGAGTTTGGTGTTATTGATTCTCAAGTCATATAATTTTCTTCATTGTGACTTGATTCAAGTTGAGTAATTCACATCCCCACCTGTAATGAACAGTAGTAAGCTTGCATTTATAAATTAACATTGTAGTGCTCTTCACACAAGGCACCAAATTGTGAAGTGAGTTTTGATCACCAAATGGGTCACCTCAGGAACAATTCAAGAGGAGGGCTCAATAAATAAAAATGATATACAATTATATGAATTGGAGGGAGTTTGTAACCTGACCAGTCCAAATGATTTGTGAGTTGGCGGATAACTTGTAGAGTCTTGTAGATAACTTGAAGTGCATCAGCATAAGAAAGGCACAAATGTAATGTGATGAAACATCTCATGTAAATTAATAAATAATATAATGTCAATATCCACTCATTCCAGTGACTGCTTAGTAAATGATGTGAAGTTTATCAAAATGCTTAATTGATTCTTAACAACACTTTCTCTTCTTTTCTCAACAGAAGCGTCATGAACACGCAGAATATTGTCACAAGAGACTCATTTTACTTTACTGATTATAATGACTTAATGTATATTACAGCTTTAAAATGTTTACATATTTTCTTAGACAGTTTTATCCCCCTTATTATTTTGTCTGTATGTCTTTAAGGCATATACACATGAGTGATCACATGACAGGAAACAGAAAAAATCAGCAGTGCAAAGGAAGCATGGCAGGCAAACAAAAGGACAGCTGTGATGATTACAGACATTCAGACTGTGGATTTACCTAGCAACTAACAGGCTTCAAGGGTTTTGAAGGATCAATTCTTTTGGATTGTACATACACTGGTGGGAACAGGTTGTGCCACATACATTCAATTCAATTCAGTTCACATTGATTTATACCATATAATTTCAAAGCAGCTTTACAGAAAATGTATTTTTCTACATTACAATTTAGAGTAATGTGTTATCAGAGATGAATGTGTCAAAGTAATGTCCGTATTGCAGAAATGCATAAGATAACAACAGAGAATCTCTAGTTACCTGACATCCCGAGGTAGAAACAGAAAAGCAAATGGAAAAAAATTAGCGTAGCTCCAGTTCATAACATTTCAAGCAAAAGTTAGTAATGTGCATTTGATGCATTATGTGTATGCTTGGCTAAAGAGATGTCTTTAATCTAGATTTAAACTGACACACCTGGGCTGAGGTTGTGTTAAACTTTCACATTGTCCATCATTGTAATTTTCATATTTTAATGATAATAAGACATTTAAAGCCCCCTTACAGTCTATTGTATCCCTTTAAATCCATTTTTAATCCCAAGAAGGACATATTTATGTTTATGCATATTTACTTACTATACACTGTAATATATACCTGCCTTAAATAGCTTGAATGTAACTCTACATCCTCGCTTCATCCACTAAACGCAGATTCTTGAATATGGAAATGAGCCCCGCCTCCACTCACTCACACCAGCTCAGATTACCTGATCCACACGCTCAACTTTACTGTAGAAAACGCTGGACAATGGCATGTAATACTGTTTTAATTCAGCCACATATGTTTGAACCAGAAACTGATTCAGAAGTCGGTATATCAGAATGGTCATGCATTTTATCTATCGCTCTCCACAACGTCGGACACATAACGGTAGTTAATATGATTAGCCATTTGCTTGACTATTTTTATCAAACAGCTAATAATATGTTTCTAATGTAATCAATTGTTATTTTTATGAACCAATATTGAATCTTAAATCCTTATAATCTTTTGGTCTATGCTGTTTTCAGTTGATAAATGAACAGAACATTGAAGCGTGGCTCCCATCCAATAAATCACAATAAGCTTTATGCTTTGTAACTTGTAATATGAAACAAAGTCTCACATTTCAATTTCTGTCCATTTTATCACAAAATTCCCAAGGATGAGATCCAGAAGTGGGCACAGAATGTCTTTAACAATCTGGAACACGCAGTCAAAGTTACCTTAAACTGAAGGTTTGCGCTCTAGTGTCTGTACTGTCTACTAGAGACTCAAAATGTGCTAAATCTCCTTTTGTCTCTCTTTGATGGAGATTCAGGACATGCCGAGCATGTTGTTGTCTCACTTAATGAAGACTCAGAATGAAGTGTGTATCTTCTCTTACAGGCAGGATACTCAGAAAATATGGTATCTGTTAATATCTCACTGATCCGAGACAAGATTGTGTTGCAGTCTTGTTTGTATTTTGTGTCAGAGAGTGTGTTTTCTTTGTGTCAGAGTGTGTTTTCTGTGTCCCTGCCTCTGATGTTTCATGCCCAGTAAATGACCATGCTGCATCTGGAGGTCCTTATTGTATCGCTGCCCTGGCATGAACCTTCAGGTGAGAGTCAAGTTGGGTCAAGGGCAGTTAGTTCATTAGAAACATGTGGACAAATGAGAAGTGAAATGTGGCAAACATTTCTCGACCATGGCAGTCAGAGGTGTCCGGCCATGAAACTGGAATGCCCTAGAATATGCAATTCACTATAACATTTACATAGATTAGTAAATGCTCTAAAATGGTGTTTATTATAATTTATTGGTAACACTTTACAATAATAACATTAGTTAACATGAACTAAGAATGAACAATACTTCTACAGTATTTATTAATCTTAGTTAGTATTAATTTCAACATTTACTAATACAATATTAAAATCAAAGGTTGTATTTGTTAACATTAGTTAATGCACTGTGAGCTAACATGAACAAACAATGAACAGCTGTATTTTATAAACTATGTAGGATTTTGATGAACCAAACTGAAATTAATCTTCCAGATGATTCGTTCAAGCATAGTTTTTACACAAAACTCAACACCTCAGACCCCAAATCATCAATCCAGAACCATCAAATCCCGGCTCCAGCCAGTGTATGCTAACCAAGGAAAACCCACAGCTAAGAACTTGATGGCCATGCAAGCTTCAAGGAGATGAGCCCAACTAAAGGAAGAATGTGTCAGTGTTAGATAGTTTGGAAGCGACTGATTGGTTCAGAGATGGCATAGGCTGAGGACCCACCAAGATAACGGCAGAGGTTGTTTTATCCCAAGACAAAGGATTTCAAACGGACCTCCTTCTTCTTAAGGACCCATGAATGACCCCAGGGTTGAAATCTCTTATAACCACAGAGACTGAGACTTAACATATCAAAATACATAAAATAATCTCAAAACAATTCTTGACAGACTTATAATAAACATCGTTCAACTACATAATCCTATATTGTGTCTACAACCCCTGTATGTGTCTATTATGCTTAGATCACATATAAGTCATGTAATTGTTATAACTATATTAGATGTTTGAATGAAAGTGTCTTGTTTCCTATCACTACGATCGTATGTTCTTAATTCAGAAGATGGCTTGATTGAAATCTGTGTAAAATGTTTTGTATTCTTATAATAGGAATAATGTCTAAACTGTAACCTCTGTACTCTGCTAAAGCTGGAGAGTAAAGAGATCATCACAGATAATACATGATTTACGATGAGAGGTGAAGATAATAACACCTCTCAAATAAAGACAGTGCCTAATTGGTCAGAACTCAGACCTGGACAAACATTTGAGTTTAAAACAAAAACAAAGTGAGAAGATTTGAGAATGCATTAGAAGACACATTGTGACCCTGCCTGTGAAAACCTAGCTAAAGTCAATTTTTTTGTGATTCACTGTTTTCTACATAAAAAAAATGTAAAGAACATTGTGTGAAAATATAACTTTGAAATCTTTAATATTGATTGAGTAAGGCTATGTCAAAGATTTGCTGCATTTTGGGGTTTTAAAAATAGTGAAGGGTTACAAATTTAAGAATATGTTTAATTTAGATTCCAATATCAAAGTATATAAACTGAGAATGTTCTGTTTGTTGAAGTTAGCATTTCAGGTTAGGATGGTCAACAGAATCTGGCAAATCCTGTCTTTCTGTATTTCTCAGATTACTGATACTCTAAATTGCTTCTTCCTGACATTCCTGTTTCCCTCTATTGTAAGCAGATTACTGATACTCTTGGTCCTGTTCCTGAATCTCACTGTATGAATAGTTATGTTGATTGGATTAGGAGGGGCAACAGTCTCAGTCTAGAACTGGTTTCCTAAACCTGTTACGTCAGTTACCTGCTTTGTAAATCCCATCCCCTTTTGTAATGTTATAAATGTAAGGAAATGTTTTCCCTTAGTCAGACTCGCGACGACGCTTGGAAGATACTACAGCAAGGTCTTCAAGTTCAAGTTCAAGTTCATTTTATTTATAAAGCACATTTTGTAACAGCCACTGACTGACCAAAGTGCTTTACAGAACTACAAAATTAAAAGACACCAACACCATGCATAGTAGCACATCATAGAACAGTACAGCAAAGTTAAGAGCCGCTTAGAACGGGAGACGTCCAAGCAGTCACAGAGTTATCAGCAATAAAAAATAAAAACAGAAAAGACAGTAACAGATTTAATACTAGTATCATACTCAAAGGAGAGGAAAATAAAATAGAAAGAAATGAATATATAAATATATATATATATATATATATATATATACATACA
The DNA here is from genome assembly GCA_031834385.1 of Semotilus atromaculatus. Taxonomy (NCBI): domain Eukaryota; kingdom Metazoa; phylum Chordata; class Actinopteri; order Cypriniformes; family Leuciscidae; genus Semotilus; species Semotilus atromaculatus. Next base: position 1,432,856 of record JAULUF010000057.1, on the reverse strand, counting down.
CATACACACACATACATATACATATACACATATATATATGAAGAGTTCAGATGCAAAAGCCTCTAAGTGCCATCTGAAATTTTCTTCTAGAATGATAATTTTTATCAAGCTTGTATATTTAAGTTCAGTAATTTCACTTAAATGGCAATGAAAATTACCTATTAATTGTCATTTAAGTGTAATTATTGAACTTAAATAAACAAGCTTGATAAAAATGATCATTCTAGAAGAAAATTTCAGATGGCACTTAGAGGCTTTTGCATCTGAACTCTTCATATATACATATACACTCACCGGCCACTTTATTAGGTACCCCATGCTAGTAACGGGTTGGACCCCCTTTTGCCTTCAGAACTGCCTCAATTCTTCGTGGCATAGATTCAACAAGGTGCTGGAAGCATTCCTCAGGGAGTTTGGTCCATATTGACATGATGGCATCACACAGTTGTCGCAGATTTGTCTGCTGCACATCCATGATGCGAATCTCCCGTTCCACCACATCCCAAAGATGCTCTATTGGATTGAGATCTGGTGACTGTGGAGGCCATTTGAGTACAGCGAACTCATTGTCATGTTCAAGAAACCAGTCTGAGATGATTCCAGCTTTATGACATGGCGCATTATCCTGCTGAAAGTTGCCATCAGAAGTTGGGTACATTGTGGTCATAAAGGGATGGACATGGTCAGCAACAATACTCAGGTAGGCTGTGGCGTTGCAACGATGCTCAATTGGTACCAAGGGGCCCAAAGAGTGCCAAGAAAATATTCCCCACACCATGACACCACCACCACCAGCCTGAACCGTTGATACAAGGCAGGATGGATCCATGCTTTCATGTTGTAGACGCCAAATTCTGACCCTACCATCCGAATGTCGCAGCAGAAATCGAGACTCATCAGACCAGGCAACGTTTTTCCAATCTTCTATTGTCCAATTTCGATGAGCTTGTGCAAATTGTAGCCTCAGTTTCCTGTTCTTAGCTGAAAGGAGTGGCACCCGGTGTGGTCTTCTGCTGCTGTAGCCCATCTGCCTCAAAGTTCGACGTACTGTGCGTTCAGAGATGCTCTTCTGCCCACCTTGGTTGTAACGGGTGGTTATTTGAGTCACTGTTGCCCTTCTATCAGCTCGAACCAGTCTGGCCATTCTCCTCTGACCTCTGGCATCAACAAGGCATTTCCGCCCACAGAACTGCCGCTCACTGGATGTTTTTTCTTTTTCGGACCATTCTCTGTAAACCCTAGAGATGGTTGTGCGTGAAAATCCCAGTAGATTAGCAGTTTCTGAAATACTCAGACCAGCCCTTCTGGCCCCAACAATCATGCCACGTTCAAAGTCACTCAAATCACCTTTCTTCCCCATACTGATGCTCGGTTTGAACTGCAGGAGATTGTCTTGACCATGTCTACATGCCTAAATGCACTGAGTTGCCGCCATGTGATTGGCTGCTTAGAAATTAAGTGTTAAGGAGCAGTTGGACAGGTGTACCTAATAAAGTGGCCGGTGAGTGTATATACATATACATATATATATACATATATACATATATACACACACATACATACATACATACAAGACCTTACATACATAAAGGTCTTGGTCTTAGCTTCTGAGTTTTCTACACTTTACAAGAAAACAGATTACAACAATAGCTTACTTTTAAAACTGCAACACATTTGATCCATAATTATCCTGCATATGTGCCATATACCACATTAAAGCTTAGATTCTCCAATTTTCAGTGATATATAACATATTTCTGGGAAAATTCTTAAATATTTGTAAAACAGGCCTATTTATTATGACGTGCATGTCCAAAAAGCTAAAAGCATAAAAACACAAGTGCTATATATAAAGCTATCAAAAAAAAAAAAAAAGATATCATTTCGAGATTAAAGTCGAAATGTTTCGAGATTAAAGTCGAAACATTTTGTGTGCGTCCACTGGCTCAGAGCGCGTGTTTCCAATTCATTATTGTGTGTGTGTGTGTGTGTGTGTGTGTGTAAAGAAATGCACTTGTGAAGTCGAACTGCCTCGGACATGGATCAGCACAAAATAGTAGCATTTTACTTTTATCTGGGCTTTTAACTAAAGGAAATTCTACACAGGTGCTAATCTACCAACATGAATGACCATGGCGTTGCCTATAGACGAGCACAGACTCTGCCGGAGTAGGTATCACAATCTGGTCCAAACTTTTATGTGGCATTGTTTTTGAGGTGTTTTCGTGCTCATCTAGGCAACATCTGGGTCGAGAACACTCAACAGTAACCGTTCTGTCTCCCTCTTCACCGTAAATATGTTCTGGATACATTTTAAGTGCATTATTCTATATCCAATCATTTGGCTGGATCCCGTGATTTCCTCAGATTTAATAACCACTAATGGTGGTTGAGGAGAGATTCTCTGATATGATTGTAACGCGCTTTAAGTGTAGGCCTAGTAGACATATGAAAGCGTTATATAAATGTCTCATTCATTCATTCATAAAGCTGGATATCTCCATCCAGTCTGAAAAGTGTTTTTGCCTGTATAGGCTAAAGTCTATTCCGGCGCAGTATATTTTATAACGTCCTATAATGGTAGCCTAATGTTGGTAGATTGGCACCTGTTGAATTTCCTTTCGTTGAAAGCCCAGATAAAAATAGATAAAAAGCTATTATTTTGCGTAGATCCATGTCCGGGGCAGTTCGACTTCACAAGCGCATTTCTTTTCACACACACACAAACACACGCACACACACACATACACACATGTTTGAAACACTCGCTATGAGCCAGTGGACTCGCACCATTAAGAATGCCTGTGCGGCAATGTGAAACAACGGGAAGCACACACGCAACTTCTGCGGAAGACGTATTCTCGTACTGTTTCGACTTTAATCTCGAAATGATCGTTTATTTTTTTTAATAGCTTTTTTTTTTATTTGTTTTTTTACAGATTTTTTTTTTTCGTTGCGGTTCAGGGCTTCCGTATGTAACACTGTGTAACATAAAAAAAATTCATGGGATAGTTCACCCAAAAATTACAATTCTGTAATTTAGTCACCCTCATGTTATTCCAAATCTGTATACGTTTCTTTCTTCTGCTGAACACAAAATAAGATATTTTAAAGAATGTTAGTAACCAGACAGTTGACGGCACCCATTGACTTCCATAGTAGGAAAAAAATACTATGGAAGTCAATGGGTGCCGCCAACTAGACTTGCGCACTAGTTGCAACTAATGTTGACATGATTGCTGCTCGTGCGGATTGAAAATAAGGTCTGTGTACTCTCTCTTATGGTAGAAAAGAAGTTCCTGAACCGAATGGTATAAGAATCACCAGGTGTTTTTGTGCCGAAATGTTTAGGAAGCCCACGTCAATTTTTTTTTGTTGTTGTTGCGCAAAAGTATAGTGTCAATAAAATCATTAATTTCAGTATTTATCATGTTATAAATGAAAATTTGAGTATTGCATGTCAAAACCCTCAGTATAATCTATCATTTAGGCCTTCAGCAATAAACACACATGACTTATTTTTGTCATTTTTAATGGCTATGATTACTTTGACGCTCTTTACTCCTAATTAATTCTGCGACTTTAGCTGGGAGTTCACAGGCTGGGTCACACATTGAGTAGTCATGGAGTAAGCCATGACGGAGTAACCAGACAGACGAGTAACCATGTGGACGAGCAGACAAAAGAACTCAAATCAAGATCAGAACAACAGCTTCATTCAAGCCATATAACTACTTTCGTCTCATTTTCTTTCTCTTATACTTAGTTTTCTTTTCTTTTCCGTTGAGAGTCTCGGTTCTAAGTTAAATTTTGCTGCAAAGTTTCGTTTAAACGTTTCGACTGCAAAGCCCGCTTCCAACTTCAAAGACTTTCATCCATCCGCCAACACACCCCGTGATTGGCCCCCCAAGACATCTATCCAGGCACGAGGAGACCGCCAGCCAATCAATGAACCCGCCGACAAACAGAATCCCCAAAGGAACGCAAAGACAAACGCAAGTAGCCTCCAGACTCATAACTGAACTGGTGCTTTGATATAAATTTGAACAACCCGCCTAAGAAATGACAGAAGGGTTAAATTAAGGATTGATGGTGCGTTCAGGTCATGTCTTATAAGTGCAGGATTTCATTATCTCACTCTTAAAACTCATTCTTTCCGCAACTCGTATGACTGTGTGTGTGTGTGTGTGTGTGTGTTTGAGTTAGATATTAGTTTTATGTGTTAGAATAGTCAATAAAGTCTAATAAAGTCAAAAAAAATTTTTTTTTATTTTAAAGATAATTGGGTAACACTTTATAATAACTACACGCTATTAATCATTAGTTAAGCATTAGAAACCGGTTAATTCATCATTTATAAAGCATTAATAGACATTAATAAGCAGTTTATAAATACAGATATAAATGCTTTATTCTTGATTTAAAAGTATATCTATAATGTGTTTAATAATTGTATTTTCATACTTTATTAATGATCAATTTATCATTTCTAAATTAAGTATTGCATTATTTATAAACCATTTATTTAAGAGTTGTCAGTGGTTCATAAGATCACTTAGAAAGTGTAAGTAAATTATTAATAAACTATTTAAATGTACATTCATACATCTTATTATTCAGACATATAGTAATAGTTACTTTGTGTGTTAATAAATGCTTTATTAACATGTATTTATACTGTAATTCAGGGTTAATTCAGGTAGTTATTAAGCATTTAGTAGTGTTCAGTTAACTATTTTTGTGAGCTCATCTAAAGTGAAGGCTAGTTATGCATTATAAAGTATCACTGTGTTGTGTTTGTTTATTTTTTTCTGTTTAGAAGATAAATGAGCCTTTAAATCTCCTTAGTAAAAGCTTTATAATGCATAACTAGTCTTCACTTTAGATGAGCTCACAAAAATAGTTACCTGACCACTACTAAATGCTTTATAACTACCTGAATTTACTCCATTTACTTGCACTTTCTAAGTGATCTTATGATTCACTGACAACTCTTAAATAAATGGTTCGAAAATAATGCTATTCTTCATTTAGAAATTATTAATTGATCATTAACACAGTATGAAAATACAATTATTAAACACATTATAGATATGCTTATAAAAAAGAAAAAAAGCATTTATAGCTGTATTTATAAACTGCTTATTAATGTCTATTAATGCTTTATAAATGATGAATTAACTGTTTACTCATGCTTAACTGATGATTAATAGCGTGCAGTTATTATAAAGTGTTACTGATAAGGGTTCTTGTGTTGTAGGCCTATGCTTATGAATTGAATGTCTTAAACTGCTAGTCTAAGTTACCTTGCTAATAAATAGTGTTTTCACTATTGTTTGGATATTTAAATCCTCTGCAGAGCTGATAGTTACGGCCCGTTTAAATGAACGCTGGACGAGTCATTTGCTCTGCCGTATAAGTGATTCTTTCAAATTCCCTAAAAAATAATTAATAATTCCCTATGAGCTAAATAGACCTGTCTGACCATTACAACTAACATTAAAAAACATTAATAAAAACTGTAACAAAAGTATTGCTCATTGTTAGTTCATGTTCAATACATTAATTAATGTTAACTAATGAACCTTATGTCACATGTCTGTCCTGTCTTGTGATGCACATGGGTGTTTTGTTATGTTGAGTCATTGTCTGATCCCTCCCCCTCGTTACCTGATTATTGTTTGAGTTCTCCCACCTGTTCCCTCTTGATTTGTTCCCTTCTTAAGTCTCCTCTTGTTTGCAGTCCTTGTCGGATCGTTGTCTAATGTCTCCCGTTCCCAGTGATCCTCTGTTCAGGTTGTTGTTGTTTTATTGTTATTCATTGTGTTTTTCCCCCTTGTGGGTTTTGGTTTGTGTTTGTTTATTTTATACTGCACTTGAGTCCTCACACCTTGTTGTCTTACCCATTCCGTGACATAACGATCCGACCAACATGAGGACTCAGCGGAGAAGAGGGACAAAGCCAGAGACTGTTCACGTTTCGTCTGCCCAGCCAGAGACGGTTCACGTCCCGTCTGCCCAGCCAGAGACTGTTCACGTCCCGTCTGCCCAGCCAGAGACTGTTCACGTTTCGTCTGCCCAGCCAGAGACTGTTCACGTCACGTCTGCCCAGTCAGAGACTGTGCAGGTCCCGTCTGCCCAGTCTGAGACAGATCAGGAGATGCCCATTTGTGTGGACTATCTGGAGCGTCTGGCTCGGATCCTGGACATGCCGGTGGATGCTCCGGGGCCGAAGGCAGAGCCAGTGTCTGCTGTTCCTGAGCCGGAGCCAGTGTCTGCTGTTCCTGAGCCAGAGGCAGAGCCAGTGCCTGTTCCTGAGCCGGAGGCAGAGCCAGTGTCTGCTGTTCCTGAGCCGGAGCCAGTGTCTGCTGTTCCTGAGCCAGAGGCAGAGCCAGTGCCTGTTCCTGAGCCGGAGGCAGAGCCAGTGTCTGCTGTTCCTGAGCCGGAGCCAGTGTCTGCTGTTCCTGAGCCGGAGCCAGTGTCTGCTGTTCCTGAGCCGGAGCCAGTGTCTGCTGTTCCTGAGCTGGAGCCAGTGTATGCTGTTCCTGAGCCGGAGGCAGAGCCAGTTCCAGAGCTGGAGCCAATGTCTTTTTCCAGACCCAGTGTTTGCTTCTGTGTTTGTGTCTGTCCTTGTGACCATTTCTGTTCTAGTGACTGTTCCTGAGCCGGTGTTTGCAGTTCCTGAGCCTGTGGCTGCTGCTCCAGAGCCGGAGGCAGAGCCAGTGCCTGTTCCAGAGCCGGAGGCAGAGCCAATGCCTGTTCCAGAGCCGGAGTCTGTTCCAGTGCCAGAGCCAGTGTTTGTTCCTGTGTTTGTGTTTGTTCTTGTGGATATTACAGTTCTTATGTCTGTTCCCGAGCCGGAGCCAGTGCCAGTGTCTGTTCCCGAGCCGGAGCCAGTGCCAGTGTCTGTTACCGAGCCGGAGCCAGTTCCAGTGTCTGTTCCCGAGCCGGAGCCAGTGCCAGTGTCTGTTCCCGAGCCGGAGCCAGTTCCAGTGTCTGTTACCGAGCCGGAGCCAGTTCCAGTGTCTGTTCCCGATCCGGAGCCAGTTCCAGTGTCTGTTCCCGAGCCGGAGCCAGTGCCAGTGTCTGTTCCCGAGCCGGAGCCAGTGCCAGTGTTTTTTCTCGAGCCGGAGCCAGTTCCAGTGTCTGTTACCGAGCCGGAGCCAGTTCCAGTGTCTGTTCTCGAGCCGGAGCCAGTGCCAGTGTCTGTTCCCGAGCCGGAGCCAGTTCCAGTGTCTGTTCCCGAGCCGGAGCCAGTTCCAGTGTCTGTTCCCGAGCCGGAGCCAGTTCCAGTGTCTGTTCCCGAGCCGGAGCCAGTGCCAGTGTCTGTTCCCGAGCCGGAGCCAGTTCCAGTGTCTGTTCCCGAGCCGGAGCCAGTTCCAGTGTCTGTTCCCGAGCCGGAGCCAGTTCCAGTGTCTGTTCCCGAGCCGGAGCCAGTTCCAGTGTCTGTTCCCGAGCCGGAGCCAGTTCCAGTGTCTGTTCCCGAGCCGGAGCCAGTGCCAGTGTCTGTTCCCGAGCCGGAGCCAGTTCCAGTGTCTGTTCCCGAGCCGGAGCCAGTTCCAGTGTCTGTTCCTGAGCCGGAGCCGCCCGAGGGGTCCTCACCGCCGTGGCCACCCGAGGGGTCCTCACCGCCGTGGCCGCCCGAAGGGTCCTCTCCGCCGTGGCCGCCCGAAGGGTCCTCTCCGCCGTGGCCGCCCGAAGGGTCCTCTCCGCCGTGGCCGCCCGAAGGGTCTTGTCCGCCCTGGCCGGCCGAGGGGTCTTCTCCGCCCTGGCCGCCCGAGGGGTCTGCTCCGCCCTGGCCGCCCGAGGGGTCTGCTCCGCCCTGGCCTCCCGAGGGGTCTGCTCCGCCCTGGCCGCCCGAGGGGTCTTCACCGCCCTGGCCGCCCGATGGACTCTGTGTTTCGCCCTGGTCTGTCCCTCCCGTCCCGCCCTGGTCTGTCCCTCCCGTCCCGCCCTGGTCTGTCCCTCCCGTCCCACCCTGGTCTGTCCCTCCCGTCCCACCCTGGTCTGTCCCTCCTGTCCCCCCCCCCTGGCCTGTCCCGCCCTGGTCTGGTGGAGCGTCTGGTAGCCGCTCCGTAGGGAGGGGGTTATGTCACATGTCTGTCCTGTCTTGTGATGCACATGGGTGTTTTGTTATGTTGAGCCATGTGCTCTTGTCATTGTCTGATCCCTCCCCCTCGTTACCTGATTATTGTTTGAGTTCTCCCACCTGTTCCCTCTTGATTTGTTCCCTTCTTAAGTCTCCTCTTGTTTGCAGTCCTTGTCGGATCGTTGTCTAATGTCTCCCGTTCCCCGTGATCCTCTGTTCAGGTTGTTGTTGTTTTATTGTTATTCATTGTGTTTTTCCCCCTTGTGGGTTTTGGTTTGTGTTTGTTTATTTTATATTAAACTTTATGTTCTCCTGCACTTGAGTCCTCACACCTTGTTGTCTTACCCATTCCGTGACACCTTATTGTAAAGTGTTACCAATTTCTTGATACTGAATGAATAATGTTAATGAATTTAACCTTGTTGTAAATAATCTATTTGCAATGTAGCCAACATGTTGCTTGAAAACCATTTTACAATAATACGTCTAGTTTTGATAGACTGTCCATAATGGTGTTACATGTAAACAAATCCATCCAGAGAAACCCAATGCATATCTAGAGACCAGAACATCAGAGGTACTGGATGGTGGGCTCTTTTAACTTGAGCTAGCATGCAACCATCCAGAACATCCTAGCATTGCAAGCCCCCTACATATTTCCCTCCCAAAAAATATCAAAATCCTTTTTTTTTTTTTTTTTTCTATCAGCAAGAGGCTCAGAAAGAAAAAGACAAAAATTAAATGCATGAAATAGAACAAAAGAACACACAAGATGGATGTTCTTAGTGGAGTGGATTCATGAAAGCAATTACTTTTGGAATTCTCGATTCTTAGAACACTATATCCTAAAAAGGAGAAGCAGACGTACAAAGAATGAGAGAAACAGAGAGAGGGAATAGAAGTGAGAGAGGTGGTTCGGGGAAAGAAGATGGGCGAGTAGATTACTCCTGCGCTATTTTTCATTTTAAGCAGCTTGTTGACCTTTTGCAGTCAAGCCTGTAGGTGTAGTTTAGCTTCTGTGCTGGAGTCTACTGTAATTTAGGTAGGAACTGAAGCACAGAGAGGAGTGACACAGAGGGGGAGTGTGTCCGTGTGTGGCTCTGGGGCGATGCAAGAGTCTGGGCAGCCGACCATCTCAAAATGATTGCCTCTCGTGTGACTGCACTTTTATATGAGTGGGATTTACTGCCCTCCTCCAGTAGCAGCTGTGAAAAGACTCCCATTCATGACGAGCCAACAGGAAGTGATGGTGCTCTTAAAAACCATCAACACTATCGGACAGAAGCATAATATGTCAAACTGTTCACTTAACTATGTTTCTCAGGAGCAAAGTGGTAGCGTCGCTATTTTTTAAATCATGTAGCTTTTCAGGATTGAACCTATATTTTTTTTATTAGATAGCAGGGTAGCGATGATGACAAATGCTACAACATTATATTTTCCCTGGCAATATTGCAGCAATAAATACACAATTATTTGAGTTGGTTCTTTTCAAGCGATTCAGCTCAAACTGCTGTGAATCACCACTAACACATGTTTTCATGTGTAGTTTTGGTAACTTATGGAGATTTTTACTTTAATTTGAAGCTGGTAATTAATTTTGCAGTAACATTAGGGTTTATAAAGGTTCTGGTTTTAATTTATTACATTTTGGTGTAATGTAATAAGTATGTCAGTTTGAATCTGTCTAGAGACTCATTGGTAAAATGACTCATTTGGGCGATTTGCAGCACAGAGGCGTTTTTTTACCTTAATGATTTTTGTTGTTGTTGTTGTTGTTGTTCACGAGTCGCTTGTTTGTCCTGAGAAGTTAAACTGCCCACTGTTCTTTAGTAAAACACTCCAGATCCTGCACATTTGTTGATCTTCCAGCATCTTCTGCATATCAAAACCTTTCCAGCAGTGACTGTATGATTTTGAGATCCATCTTTTCACACTAAGGAAAACTTTAGTTAATTCCTTGCGTGATTCATTTAAATACTCTCCTCCCATGAATTTTGCACCTGAAAGGTAAACTCCTACAAATGCATATGCAATAAGCTGCAAAAATAACCCTGTCCACTCCTTTTTAGCTCTAATTTTTCACTGCGTGTCTTTAGTAAATCCTGACAGTAGTCTTTAATGGCAAAAAAGGGTTTGTCTGGCACAAGCTGTTAGTAAATGTGGCCCATAGTTTCCAAGGAAGGTGAATCTAGAATCAAAATCAAAGTTAAATTTATTAAACAGAATCAACTCAAGAGACCTACCAAGCCAAGAGTCTAAAAAACAGAGTGCTTAGCACAAACAATACCAGACAAAGGAAATAATCAAACTGAGGGACTTAAATACACAGGGATAATGAACAGAATACAAACAGGTGTGATCATTAAATCAATAACCATGTTGACATGGTGAATAAAGTGGCGGGAAAATGAGAACAAATGAAACAGGAAACCATAAGCAAGTAAGATTCCATGAAAATGAAAGGAAGATAAATGAAACTGAATGTGAATGTGACAGTGTAGCGACTACAGTCAAAAATGCACTCAGCATTCAAAGCACAAACATGGTGTCTGTCAATCAACAAAATTCTACACGAAACAAACACTAAACAAGATGAGAGTACAAAAAAAAAACCTATGGACACTATTGGAATTAATCATTAAATAGACAATACGCATTAACAAGAGAATAATGTAAAACAGACAAAGCAGTTGTTGTAATTCTACATCACAATTCTGCTGCATTAAAGTCATTTTCCGCTCTCAGGTTCACTGTAACTGTGGCGAGCCCAGACACTTTAAGGTAAGTGGACCTTGGTGAAGTGGTGGACCAATGCCTACTCTCAAATTACATCATTTTTACAATGCATGGCATTAACATAATTTTACAATTAAGATTAGTTAAATGTGATTTATTGTCAGCCACCAATTTCATGAAAACAACAAAATCCATTCCTAATTAGAATAACAAATGAACAGAATAAGAACAATAAACAAAGATGAATAGGCGGAGTGTGTGTAAGGAGTCTTCTCACTCAAACTGCTTCTGAGGGAAAAACTGTCCATAACTGCTTGTCTAGGATCTAGTTTTCTCCATAACAGTAGCATATTGGTGATTTTGCAAACAATCCCGTAAATATCTTTGTTTTTGTTCTGCAAAGGTTTCTATTTATTACTTGTTTTTTGCAGTGTTGAGCAATGTAGCCAATCACAGACATGTCTGTTGAATTCTTCAATGCAATGGCCAATCAGAGGTGTTTAAGTTAGAATCCACTAGAGTTTTTGTTCTGCTACACTCGCAAATCCTCTCAATTTTAGCAAAGCATTGCGTAAATAAGAGATTCATTGTGCAGTGTAGACAGCTCAATCTCACGAAGTTACATTTATAGTCAATGAAGCTGAGATGAACCAAATGCGTTAGACTTAAAGGTATTGTAGGTAGGATTTTTATAATAAACTTTTTTCCAAATTTGTTTAAACTTTCTATATATATCAATGCATAATTAAAATGTAAGTACTCTGATAAAAAGAGTATAAAAATCGAGTGACTCTAGACCGTTTAATCTGCACTAAACACAGCTCATTATTTCCATTCGGGACGAAACAACGGATTGGCTTAGGCGACTGTCACTCTCTCGCAACCATGGCAACCACCCTTTTGCCACACAGGACCTGCCCACTTGCGCGTACCCGTTTGATTTTAGTAATTCAAGAGCACGGGCGTCAGTTTGGTTTGAAATGTGGTGGGGACAGAGACGCATTCGGAAGTGCCACTGATCTATATAGAATGACTGGATAGCTCATGACGTTCTAAACTGCCAGCAGTCAGTGAAGCCACCGGAAGTGTTCGAGCGGCCATCTTACGATTCCCTACCAGCAGAGGGCTCCAATGGCGTTATACAGAGATTGGTGGCTCCGAATATGATCCGCTGTGCAACATACAGTAAAATGACGTTCACAAAAAGATGTAGAAACACTGCCCACAGGTTGTAATTCAAGCCCTATAGCCTAAGTAGTCATTTATATGCACAATTGTCGCTATTCCAGTGTTGTTTTCTCCGAGGCAAGATCAATGCTTCAACAACAAAAAACGGTAAAACCGTCAACAATAGCCTATAAGAAACCTCCGAGCAGCAATAATCAAAGTGTCCAATAGCGACACATTTGACAGCTTCAAAAGAGCTTCGAGCAGAGTCCGTTTACCGTTACTTACATTAACCAATACAATGTGTATTATGCATTTCCTGAACATGTAAGTTAACCGTTAACTTACTTGCTAACTAATCAAACACTTTATTTGAACAAACTACTTAAACACAATCGGTTTTCCGACCTTTTACTATCGTATCGCGGGGGGGAGAGAGCAATACAGTGCTCGTGTTGTTTGAGGACGGTGAGAGAGAGAGCGCGCGCGCGACAGGCGGGGCTGTCTCTCTTAATGCTCGTTGATAAAATGATTTTTAATAAATCGTGGACACTTAAACCTATTCCCTCCCTCATTTTGATTGAACGAATTACAACGTGGCCACAATATAGTAAAATGTGCTGAGGTATTCGTGGCCACGAAACGATATATTCACCTGAATATTCACCAATTCACAAAAATATAGGTCTTTAGCATTCACTATGAAATTAATAGTATCTGTTTTTCTTACCTGTGAAGATCTTCAGTGAAGGGTGACTAGTGTTCTCGTACAGCTTTTTATTCCTTTTGCAAAGAAATCGCCGTTTTCACCAGCACTGATTAAGTTACACGGAAGTCCCCTAAGTGAATAACGAACACTGGCCACTTAAAAAAAATAATATATATATTATATTTTAACGTGGAGATCCTGCTGCTTCTTCATTCAAAGGACAAATCACAAAATAAAACACTTCTTCATTAGCTACTGCCACCTGCTGTTAACCTAGACAGACACGCAGGCTCCTCTCCCCGGTATCTCCGCAATTTTTGATAAGCAGGAAAAATTTCCGACTTTAAACAAATACCCATTTAAATGCTTAGGGTGTTTGCGTTGTAAGAATGTACAGGGAGACTTTAAATTTAAAAACGGTGTCTCGTTAGGCAATGTTTTCTCAGTCAAATCATAAAATTTCCTATTGATTCAATAGAACGCGTGAGCTCAGTAGGGAATACCAAGATGGCGGTGCGGTGGCTTCACTGTTTATAACGTCATGAGCTATCCAGTCATTCTATATAGATCAGTGGGAAGTGCATTTTCAAAAGTGCTGGGTACAAACCATAGTCTTTAAAAAATAGGTACAAACTTGTCAAACTGTGCAGCCTCTCTGCTCAACCCGTAAATAAATGCATCAATCCGCTAATATTGTTTGAGTTCTTCAATGGTGTAGTGGCAGATCTTTTGCCAAGCATGTCAAAGGTTATGGGTTCTAATCCGCCCTCGGTACAGTTTTTTTCTCTCTCATCAAAACCGAATATGTTCATCATTGGTTACAGTCTATATCAAGCAGGAACACGTTTGTGGGCATTTTATTTTGTGATTTCACCGGAATGAATAGAGAGTCTCCACAACTGCGATCAGTGCCGCTGCTAGCCGTTTTGGTGCCCTAAGCATAATTCCTTTATGATGCCCCCCCACAAAAAAACAAACAAACAAAAAAAACTTTATTTTTGCCAGTTTAACTTTAACTTTTTAACGCGCAATCCAACGGACAACTGAGGCGGCTGCGGCCCCATCGTTACTTTGTAGAGCAATTAAATACTCTTGTTCCGCCTGTTTTTGTTTTGTATGCTAAAAAGTGGCTAATAATTTTTCTATATGCCTACTGAAATAATATCAGCATTATAATTATTATGACATGGGGCGTTTCTAGGATTTTCATTTAGGGGGGCAAAGCCCCCAATGAGGGTATGATTTATAAAAAAAAAAAAAAAAAAAATTAAAAAAAACACTTTAGGGTCTAAGCCTCACTATTAAGTTTCATTACGCAATGGCATGGTTTTTATAATCACTGTGGTCCCGAATTTGAGGCAGGTTAGTTCGGGCTTTCCCCGAGAAAATTTTGATTTCTCTGAACTACAGATGTGCATTTTAAGATGTTTTGAAGGCAAAAACAAAACAAAACAAAAAAATGGATAACAACAGCTTTAAAACCATGTCAGTGGGCAGCTGATTATTTTTCTCTCCTCATCAGCATCACACTCTTTTTCTCTTTGTTTTTTTTATTTTATCTTGCCCTGTCTCTTCCCCTCCTAAAATTGGCTTTTTTAATTTACTAAAGGCTACAATTTGTATTATATTCTCAATATGTACATTCATTATGGATGAATGGACGTCATCCATCCAAGGACGTTACAATGGCCTATATTCAGTTCAAAATGGCGAAATTAGACAAAACTATATTAGTTTGCCTGATTAGTTCTTCCCATTCGTTTAACATTTATGACCTAAAAAACTGTCAAATATGAAACGGTAAGTTTAGCTACTTAGTCTGCGATAGATTGAGGAGCGCGAGTGAAGACTGCGCACGCCACAGAGAACAGTCCTCATCAGAGTCAACAATGCTTTCATCATGGAAACTCTTACATGCAGAACACCATATATGTTATGAATCTTACACGAAATTCATCTTCATCACAGTGTAAATGATGGCAATGGAAAAACGTGTATCATGCAACCTGTTTTTAGCTTTGCCTTATAGATATAGCTCGTTAGCGAATCAATATATTTTAAACTTTACCAATATCAATTTGCTAATAAAATACATCTTATTTGTTTATCTTCATAATGATAAAGTTAGATTTTTTTATTACATGTGATTCTGACATGATGTCACTACATGCACTGCGCTCCTTCCTCTCCGCTCGTCTCAGGTAAATAATGCGTCTTCAGCTCAGCGGTCGGAGTCGCGCGTTCATGTGTTTTGGGGGCGTGGCTTTGGAAGGAGCCCAGAAGGGAGGGGGTGGAGTGAATGGAAACAATGAGCTGTTTTTAAAACAGTCGTGAGAGGTCTACAGACACTCGATTTTTATACTTTCTTTTTCAGAGTACTTACATTTTAATTATGCACTGATAAATACAGAAAGTTTTAACAAATTTGGAAACGTTTTTTTTTATAAAAATCCTACCTACAATACCTTTAACTGGGAAGGGTCACAACACTTACATATTGTTGTCCTATTGTTAGTTTAACTGCTTCTATTGCTCTCCTCATTTGTAAGTCGCTTTGGATAAAAGATAAAAGATAGGTGACAGCTTTATAGTGATTATAAAGGGACCGCTCTTTGTGCACTTTGTAGGCAATATAATCAATTCATATTTTGAATAAAACTTTTGTTTTTATGCTTGGCCAGTGGCCACGTACACGCTTCACTTTCGGGAGTGACATCCACAAAATTCATGTATTTTTCTCCTTTTCCACAAAAAAATGATTTGACTGTGTGGACCAGCCGTCAATTTGAGTGGGCCAGTGCCACCCTGGCCTAATAAAGAGTTGCCATTAGAGTTCACAATCATATAATTCTAATAAGTGCTAGAACTAATGATGTAAAATGAACTGTTAGTTGTGCAGCTAGTCACTATTAGTATGCAGTAAATTCACATTTACAGTGTACAGTGTTTACACATTTACAGTACATTTTTTACAGTGTACCATCAGACAGTTACTTAAAAGATCATCAGGAAGTGTTAGTAATCTTAGGGCTATAGACATCACACACTTTGCAGACACTGTTCTAGATACAGTAGATAAGAACTGATATATCGCTCTCACGTTGTGTATTAGTGACAGGCTGTTCATCTGCTAACTATGGTACATCTATAAAATCTGCCGGCTGCAATAAATAGCATTAAATGATTCTGAACAGGTGGGTCAGTATAATGCACACGTCCTCACCTCTCCTCGAGCGGTGGAGGCTCCCGCCTCTCAATCCTTTAGATTGTGCTGCCTCTAATGTGCCATTTAAAACTATTCTCTCCTCAATTATAATACGAAAAAAGCCTTATTTCCCCCTCAGCAAGCCCTTCAATTGGGAACAGATGTTTCTCCCTCCCCAGGAAATGACTCGCTCCTTAGTGATAGAGGCAGGCGGCTGTGCTTTATTAAACATATAAAAAGCTGCTTAAATGATGTGATTCAGAGGAAATATAGGCTGATATTCATTCTTTCAATTTGGGGCAAGCGAGTGCCGCTGAAATAATTACAGTGAGAGAGTGGCAGCTCTCATCGTGCTGTGAAAATGTCACGTTTCAGACGCTGCAGCTCGGGGAGGTGCACCACCAACCGATCCATGGAAAAGTTCGAGTTTAGCTTAGCATGAGACACAAGCAACTTCCACAGGTGAAGATACATGGAAGTATGGATCCAATGTCACTTTTCTGGCAATCTGAATCTAAAAGAACAACATTATCTAACCGTCATGTCATTTAAGACCAATCATATAGCTTCAGAAGGTTTGAGATATAGCATATGAGTTGTAATAAGTATTTATATATTTTTGGAGTTTGGAAGTCTCAAGCCACTGTATGCTGTCATATTATGTAAAAGATAACAACTTGATAACATCTTATTTCAGCTCCACTGAAGAAAGGGTTTGATGATGACAATGACACATCATTTTATAATGTTGAATTGTTAATGATCATCTTAATGATGTATTGAAAATCTCTCTTATCAAAACACAGACGACAGGCTAAATATAAAGTGACAAACATAAAATAAATTTATCATTTTAACACACAAAAACAAAGATTAAAAAATAAAGTTAAAGTATCTCTAAACATTTTACATTGCTGGATTTGTTATTTTATTAACACACAGAATATTATATACTGCAGCTTCTATGCACTGATTTTCTGAATATTTAATTTCCAGATAATACTGGAAATGTTCTGTCATTCCAGAAAGAAACCTCAAAACAAACAAAACCTGATTGCCACTTACTCCTATCTGAAGGACAGATTTCAGTGGGCATGGTCCTCATTAGCATAGAAATGAATATGATGCCAGATAATGAATATATGGCTCTTGATGCTTCATGAAAGAACTTCAGAGAGAGGGAGGGTAAGAGAAAAGAGCTAGAGAGATACAGAGAAAGAAAGAAATAGACCAACTTTTATTTTTAATGGAGTGCTTGTGTAAGACATTAGCATGAAGAGAGAGTGGGTGTTTGAAAACTAGGCTAGGGAAAGGACATTGGGAAGGTCAGCTTCAGAGAAAGAACAAATGACAGACGGATAGAAGCAGCCAATCTTCTCCTGTAAAATCCCAATAAAAACAAATGTCTTCATAAGTAGAACAATATTAGCAACACACTTGTCATTAAAAATATTAATGGAAACGAGTATACGCCAAAGCTACAGTATCTGCCCTCTCAGAATATCCTACAGTATTTAGTAGGTATTCGTATAGCAAGCTCAGTGCACCAAGAGAATACATTTACATGAAATGCAAGATTTAAAGTCCCTCATTTTATCCCTTAAAACTCACCCTTGATTACCAAAATGACACTTAAATGTAACTCGACACCCTTGGCTCATTTAGTATACACGGTTCTATGAATATGCAAATGAGCCCCGCCTCCACTCACTCGCAGCAGGTCAGAGATCCACTCATTGATCTGATTGGTTACGAGATTTCAACTGCAGTTTTAGGGAGAAAATACTCAGCAATGGTGTTGACTTATGAATTTGCACATGGTTTGTCTTAAAGGGGTCCTATTATGCATATATGCAAATAAGTTGGCGAGGTTTGTCCTAAGGCTGACGAGTAGTTAAAATTAACTTTTAACACTGTTCCTGAACATTATAACCTGCACATTTTAAGGAGAACAGCTTCCAGAAGAGAGTAATATGCAGGCTATACACACAAAAGCTTCTCCTGAAAGACGGAGCCATTCCCATTCTGTCGGGACAATCTGTTGTTTATGGATCACAACTTGTAATTATGTCTTATTATTTTTAGTTGTGTTTTCTATTAACAGTTTCAATTACACGTTGTATGCAGGGTTCTAAATTAACTTGTTTGATCACCAGCCAATGTGGCTGGTAACTTTCTAAACTTACTAGCCAATCAGAATTTCCACTAGCCAAATTTTTTCCGGTGAAAATAAGAGAAATTACGAGTGCCACTGAATGCATTTGGTCATTTTATTAACATTGTTGGCATGAAAAACACATACAGTACAATACAACAAAATATACAAAATACAAACATTTCATTTAAAGTTTGGGATCTGTCTATCTATATTTTTCTATTAGGGATGTGCACGAATATTCGATCTGTAATTATAATTAGAAAAATGTTTCATTTTAATATAATAATTTTACTTTGTTTAACTTTTTTTCACAGTTATAATGAAATGCACTGTGGGGCTGTGGGGCGTTTTTAACAAGTGGATTGTAGCCTATTTGATCACACAAGAGACTGATGAAAATTATATTACAAAATGGAATTACTTTTAATCAATAATTAAACTGAGTTATCATAATATCACCACCACAATGAGAAATCACACGAAATCCACGCTGGTACGGTGATGCGGTGGTGACGCGTTCATGTAGCGCTGCCAATAAAGCACCTACACTCTGTCACAAAGAACCGGCAAAAGTAGGCTAATGATTATGAAAATGTAAAATCTAGCAAGAAGATATTTTAATTGTTTATTATAATAAACAAGTTCTTTGTCAGTGCTGAAAAGATGAAGTTGACGATGCTGACTCGCGATCTTCAGTTGGCTAGTGAACGCGCAGAGAGAAATGCACATTTCATACGGATCACATAAAGCAAAGGGCAGGCTGTAGTCCGTTTTCTTTCGTTTTGAATTATTCTGTTTAAAAGTAGACATGTCTGTGAGAGAGGCTACCTTATACGCTGAGTTTCGGTTCATTTATGAGACGAGCTCCAGTTCACGCGCCGGCGCCGTTTCGTGATTATCTATCGTCTGCTATATTTACTTCTTATTTATTAAATCAGGGCAATTGGTTGATGAAACATTGTTTAAAATTAAGATACAATTTAATACAAAACGAAATTCACTTTAAAGAAAGGTTTTGTGCTTTCTGTTTGATGTCTCTGTGAAGTTTTAAAGCATCTTTTAGTGCCGCTTTCAGAGCTTGTCACGTTTTTTTTTCCTCATAAATGCGAACACGAAAAATTAAATAAAATAAATATTTTATGTTCTGTGGAGACTACAGTTAGCCTACTCATAATTTGTATTCTGAACACGTAACGCCGGTAGGCCTACATGTATTCCGTTACTCTCCAACACTGATATTAGTAGCCTATAATCTGCTAGATATTTTAATAACACGGTTTTGGCGGTAGAGTTCTAATGACGGTGTTCAACTATAACCGTCCGTCTCAGGGTTATATAGTAACCGCCACACCCGAGAACAGAGCCTTGTGTATCATGCATTTAATGCCTCATGCATCACCGACCAAACTGGCTAGTAAGTTTTTATTAACACCAGCCAAAATGAATTTTAACCCGCATTAAATGTATGCATACATGTAGTTGCTTTGCCTCCACTAGCCTGCTAACTAACATTACAGTATTGATGTAGTGTTTACTGTAGCTTTTGTAAGCTCTTGCTTTTGTTAGACTCTTCACCACCCCATTGAAAAAAATACCCATGATTTTGTGATCAATTACTGTTTGTTTTACCATGGTTTTCCGACAAATATGTTTAAATGGTGGATAACATCATATCGGAAAAAAACGCACCACTCTGAAACGTACCACAATCCTCTTGTTCTTTAACATTGTCAGGGTCTGAATCGTCTCTAAATGGTTTGAAATTGACACCATCGTTAATATTTACATCTGAGTAGAGTTCACGGTTAAGAAGGGGCGTGACATTTCCAGAACACACGTGCTGCCTATCACAACACACTGGGCCAGCTAACCAATCACAGCATAGCACAACACACTGGGCCAGCTAACCAATCACAGCATACCACAACACACTGGGCCAGCTAACCAATCACAGCATAGCACAACACACTGGGCCAGCTAACCAATCACAGCATACCACAACACACTGGGCCAGCTAACCAATCACAGCATATTTTGTATTTTGGAAGGAGGGCCTACATCGAAAATGATGCATTTAACCAGAGAGAGGAGCTTTAATAATGTAAAATACGTACAAAATAATGCATTTTTTGAACAATGAAGCATGAAAACATATTCTAGTACACCCCAAAAACAAAATCAAGACTTCATAAAAGGGCATAATAGGACCCCTTTATAGCATATTAAAAACACCACATAGACATATAAACAACATTAAAAGCTTGATTTTCACCACAGGGGGACTTTAACTAATCTCTTACAATAAAACACATTGTGAATCAAATGCATGTGTTGATGAGGGAAGGCTGTAGGCTAGTTATGTTCAGAGCTGGGAAGATGAAGAGATGAGAATCTAAATGCAGCAATCTTTGTAATTAAATTAAACAAAGATAATCCAAGAGTTGACGGTGATCCAAAGAAAATGTAAACTTAATATTGACAAAGTCAAAACAATAACCGACCCTGAACTGAAGAAACCGAGTATAAATACACACACAGGGTAACAATGATCTAAGCAAGACACAGGTAAAGAACCAAATCCGTAACTATAGAAACACTTTGACTCTGAGTGTAGAGCCCTGCATTTCAGCCCGAGCCCGACGGGCCCCGACTTATTTACGCCCATAGGGCCGGGCTTCGGGCCAATTTTCACGTCATAGTTCACACGCGGGCCGGGCCGGGCCGGGCCGGGCCGGGCCTCTGGCCTGTTTTAGGCTTATCTTTTTTATAGCCTATTTTAGACATTAATTAAAATAAAAAATGACAATGACGATTGAAAAGAAAACATAGAAAGACGTTTTATAACCTGACACATGACAGTCTGCTCACGCACACAGGTTTCCCGGCGGCGCGATCCGAGATTCGCGCGACCGGCTCGTTCTGTGTTTACTGTCTGCCAGCAGCAGAAGGAGCGAGCGTGACTTCAGCGCAGCTGGAAAAAGTGCGACTGGATTAAAACCTTCCACTGTGCGGATGCTGTGCTTTTTCACAATGCTCTGTAAGAGACTTCTTATGTTAGGAGGCTGTCTTGTTGGTTTGATTGGACTTTATTTGTAGGCTAGTCTGTTGGAAACTATTGGAAATAAGAATGGCCATGTTCTTTAATGAAGACTTGATTTGACTTGACTTTGAGGTAAGATAACCTGCATGTTTGTTTTTAATCTAATTTAATGTAATTTATTTGATGTGTTTATTGTATTTAGCTCATTTAGTTTGCGAACGCTGTTGCGACTGAGCAGCAGAGAAGTTTGCCTCAGCTTTTCAAAAATGATAATAAACGTTTAAACTAACGTTTACTGTCTGTGTGATATGCTTAAATTGTTTTATATCTATGGATTTTATTGTAGCCAAGTAAAGTGTTGATTTGAAATTGAGAGGCTAAATGGATCAAACATGTTTAACTCGCTGTCGGCTGCTTGGTCGTTATAGGCTAATATATATAAATAAATAAAAACATTTGTCCAAATAAACTTAATAAAGAAATGAAAAACTTACCGGTAACTACTTTGCCATTGAGAACATAACAGATCTGTTTTAATGACTGCAACATAGTCAGGCTGTGACATGTTACGCAGGCTGTTATTTATTTATTTATTTATTTATTTATTTTTTTTACGGGCTCGGGTCGGACTCAGGCTGATCATTCTGATGAGCTGTCGGACACGGGCCGGGCTAGGGCCTGAGCATCTCGGGCCAGGGCCGGGCTAGGGCCTAGATTTGAGGCCCGTGCAGGGCTCTATCTGAGTGGCAAAGTACTGGCAAAATGTGAGAAGTAGCGATGAACTTAACAATGCTGCGTTCGGAGGACGCATTCTAAGGTAGGATTAAAGATTAAAATATAGAAGTGGTGGTAATGGATACCGCCCCACTTCGAGCACTGTACATAACTACCAAGGAAACTAGGGGAATAGGGGCTGCTTCCGAAAACGTAATAATGCTGCGTGCGGAGGAAGGTAGGAAGGCATTGAGGCCCATTTGAATCCAGTTAGCTTCACTTCCTGTCTCCTGAGATACCTTCATCTGATCGATTTTTAAAGGCATCAAAGATGTATCCTTCGCTGCCTTTGATATCCCACAATCCTGTGCTTCCCATTCTGACAGTTGTGGTGAGTCTGTGTAAATGTAAGTTTCTGACCAACATTTTCCACTTCTGATGTCATTTTTTTAGCGATGACATTACAATTGAATGTAGCAATTACATATTTGCTCAGTTATCACCAAAGCTCGCTCTATTTTGCTATATATTAATTAACTATTACACTGCCTCAGAAATCTGTCTGAAATCAGTTCCATACGGTGCCTTCGAGCATTTTCAGATGCAGCCAGGGACTAATCACAAGGTGTGTGACCACAAACACAACAGAATGAAAGGAATATCAAAATAAAAGTCCTCGAAAAGAAATTAATAACCAGCCATGACAGAAGTGAAGTCTGAAACAAAATTGCATTAAATAAAAAATAAAAATAAATGAAAAAAAAACATTTGTGATATGCTACTGCTGCTGCTGTATGAATAGACATACATAAATCCCGTAGCAGATCCAGGAAAGGTGGAGCTGGGGGAGGTGGAGGAACTCTTTTCATATATCTTTTCATATATATCAACTCTTTTCACTCTCTATTCATATAGCATGCAGAATACACTGTTGCTCATCACAAAACATTAATTGAATTACTCTGGATTCATTTATTCCTACTGTTCCAAGTGGGTCACTTTTATTCTTTGTGGCACAGAGAGGGATTCAATTTACACACATATTCTGGATACTGACCTCTGTGTTGTGCTTAAGTTAATTTAGAGTGTGTTTCTAGCTGACAACATTGATCACTGCCTCCTGTTAAATACCATAGAACAGTAAAATTAGATTCATTAAAGCTAATTTTAATGATTAAAAGCCTATGAATAGCCACTTATGTCACCTTACAAGCCTGCGTTCAAAAACATTCAATATTGCCTGAGTATAAAAAAGCAATGAGAAGAAGCCTATTTGCTAATGAAACTAATGTCTGACTGGAACAGCGAGTCTCTTAAGGTGGCTGTATGTCGTTCGAGAGCACAATTAACACACACACACACACACGTCACAATATGTTGTGTTTTAGCTATTGAGCACATTTTCAGCAAATCTGTTTACTGTAAATGTAATCGAAACAGACACCATCAATAAATCATATGTACTAACAACCGTTATATTGTTAGCAGTCAAGACCTATTCAAAGTGTTTTTGTCATGAATATTTACAATAAATAAATACATAATCGTTATTAAACAATGAGATCAAATATTTTATGCCATGTATCTGAAGCTAGCAATCTACATGGATGTGGAAGTGGATATAATTGACCTCATAGTACAAGAAACTTATTAAAGCTATAATGGTACAAACAAGCAGAGTAAAATATTGCTTTTTGTAATTATAATTTCTGACTAAATGAGAATGTTTAACATGTATATATACTCTACTGGTCAAAAGTTTGGAATATGATTTTTTTTATATATATATTTATAAGTAACTTGGACTGACTATAAGTAACTTGGCGACTACAAGTCAACTTATTTTCCTAACCCGAACCCGAACCCTAACACCTAACCATAACCTGACAGTCTACCGACAGTCTACAATAATATACTAATACTCTAATGAGAGTTAGTTGACATGTAGTTGAAAAGTTACTTATAATTAGTAGAACGTGTAAAGTGACTATCGAAATAAAGTGTAACCAACCATGATACTCTACCCTTTAAAAACTGGGGTACGAAAAACGTGATTTTCTCAGCTTTTTTTACATTTTTTATGAAACACCCACATTCAAATGTTGATAAAACAAGAACTCATGAAGTGAGAATAAAATGTTTATTTTATTTTATTTAAAAGCAGATGCTCTGTTCATGTTTAGATATTCATACAACAAAATATTCTGGGGGGAATTCAAGTTCTGTGAAAATTATAAAAAATGCTGGCAGGGAAAGAGTTAATGATTTTACTGAAGATGAAAAACTGTATGGCCATCTGGGAGTTTGGTATGGCGATAAAGGTTATAGGATTGTGATTTATCAGTAGTTTCACATCACATTGTGATTGTACCTTAGCACTAGGTGTGTCATTTAGGGAAATCCCTAATATGGACAAAGACATCGGCTGCATCTGAAATCCCATACTTCCCTAGTATATATTGGGGAAAGTACCCGGATGTCCTTCTTCTTCTGGTGAGATTCTGAAGTGTGCATCTGATGGACACTTTTACAATCCCATGAGGCCACGGGAGATGATGTGTGAATGACAGTGACGCGACGCAACTGACGCTGGTGGGTCACATGATAATGACAACATGGCGAATGTAGTACGTCCAGATTACATTCTTACTACACTACTTTTTTAGTGGCCGTGAAGTCATTACTTATTCAAGTACCTACTCAAGAGTGTATGCTATTTTGGACGCAGCCATCCAGTGATCGCTGTACCTGAATATAACGCAGATAGAGACATTTTTACTGATTAAACATGAAGATAATTAACAAACCATTGTGACAGTATTAGGGGTTTATCAGTGAAAATTTCATAAGGATAATGTATATTTATGAAAATGCCAATCAACATGGCCGTTATCACTGTATGATACTATAAAATTATAATGTTTCTTTTTCATTTCTATTTGACTGATAGCATTATTTTTTTATTCCTATATATATCAAGATATATTGTGAAAATATGGTGAACTCTTTTGGCCACGATAATCGTGTAGTAAAAAGTCTGATATCGTGACAGCCCAACATATTGGTTGTTTTTTTTCGTTTGGCATTTGATTGAGCGTTTGGATACAGGAGGCGATGATGTGTGACGTCAGACTTAATGAGCGGATTGCTTCCCTACCAAAGGTGATGTCACTTCCTGGAGGATGATGCCATTAACGAACTGGCTTTTGTAGGTAGGCCCATTTTACACATACTGGGTGCTTCTCATTCTGTATTTGTGCATTTTTTTTTATACTTTGCATGCATCCTACCTCTTACCTTGAGTGCGGATGAGAGGCCAGGATGAAGGTATTGAAGCAAAGATTTATTTGTAAAACAGAATATTCTTGCTCACTCAGGCATCGCTTCAAAGGGACATCAGTGTGCTTCAGGGATCTGCTGTTATGTTTTGTTAATTATGGCATTCTTAATAAATATTAATGTAGCAAGATGCACTGTTGAATTATGTGAAATTTATGGTTTATTTAAACCACATACTTGTTTCCGGGTCATAGACTGAAGGATGGATGAGCGAGGAAACACCAGCACTGAGCAGGGGCGTAGGAATGAGTTTAACAATTGGGGGGGGGGGGGGGGGGGGGACACACACATATCGGAAACCTGACAGATCCGTTAATGATTTGAACAGAAATATGTCATAAATTAACTACACCGTAAAACATTCACAACATACTTTATTCTACTAAAAAGATACATTTGTAAAGATAAAGGAAAACACATTTTGAATGACAGTAATTAACTGATAAATATCAAATCAATTCTTTAATTGCAGGCCTAATCATCCAGTTTTTTAGATTAATAAATAACATATATTGATCAAAATTCAAACTTTCTGAATAAATTTTCTTTTCTTAGTTGTATCTGCCTCAATGAACAGACACAGATACATGCAAAGGTTAAGGTGAAAGGCAAAAACAGCATCAAGAAATGTAACATATAAACCAACTTGTTTTTACTCTCGAGTGTGATATCCTTCCACATGTCCACCAACTAACTGGTGTGTGAAGGTAAAGGTAAACGAAAAAGACATTAGAATGGATGTAATGAACTGATAAATATCAGTTCCTGTGTAGTTTTCTGCATTCAATAATTTGCGTGCCGTGATTTTTAAGAAATCACTTAAACTGAGCTGCTGCTGTCTTTTCATCTTAACCTCTGACATGTTGCCACTCGCCAGCTGCAGACTCGCGCTTCCCGAACATCTGAGCCGGAGAGGGGGCGGGCCGGTGACAAGACGCTGTGTTGAGCTTTCAAAATCAAATATTTTTGGATGGGACTGTCTCCAATATTGGAGGGGACATGTCCCCCCCCCCGGTTCCTACGCCCTTGGCAATGAGTACTGAGCATCACCCAGGGTGTCTTCTGCACGTCTGCGGCCTGAAGCGCCACTGCGACAGGAGCTCACCGCATTGTGGTGTGTAACAGACCTGCAGCTTCTTTTCTCTCATTTCTGTTATTAAAAAAAATAAGGAAGAAGCAAATTACAAACAATAAGACAAATCCAACATAGCAAATATATTAATTAAACAAATTGAGTTTTATTTAACATGTAGTTAGAATTAGTACAGAAATTTAATAATCAAATGTAAAAATTAAATATTGCATAGTCTTCACTGTATGAATTAAATATAAATGTATTTGGTAACACTTTATAATAACTGCACGCTATTAATCATTAGTTAAGCATTAGTAAACAGTTAATTCATCATTTATAAAGCATTAATAGACATTAATAAGCAGTTTATAAATATAGCTATAAATGCTTTATTCTTTATTTAAAAGTGTATCTATAATGTGTTTAATAATTGTATTTTCATACTTTATAAATGATCAATTTATCATTTCTAAATTAATTATTGCATTATTTATAAACCAGTTATTTAAGAGTTGTCAGTGGTTCATAAGATCACTTAGAAAGTGAAAAAATAATGACTCATATTAATGACACAGAGCAGCAGATTATTATTAGGCTGCTGTCACTTTAAGACCAAACACACAGATCCATTATACTGATACACATCCAGTTTACACGCAACTGTTTACTTTCACTTGAGACATAACCGGCTGTGTTTACATGAATACTCACACGATGGGATTTTTGACATCATTTTGTGTATATTTGATCACTCAATCACAACAAGACGTGAAAGAGAACAGAATTCACGATCGCATGCTGAGAGATGCATCTTTCTGTGCACACACTTGCACTGTCCGTCAGCTCTTACACCGCATTGAGTTTTTTTTTCACTACTTATTGTGCTTAAAGGGGAACTTGGCAACTCTAGCCATTTCTTCGCTGATTTTCACTTTTGTTGTCACGTTTTCTCCACGAGCTCCCCCTACAGCTGTGGGCCGTATATTTCACAACACTGTCATAAAAAAAGTCACTTGCGGTGCCCTCCCCCCCTTTCTACCGCTGCTCATGAGCATTTGTTATTATCAGAGCCGGCCAACTTTATCGTGTGGAGCGATGTCTACCGAGGTGGGTAATACATCATACACATTGAGGGGGGAGTGTGTGTTTATGTCAAATTGCCGTAAAGCAGTTTGTGTTTCTCTCTCGTTCTTGCTTCTCACAACACTTCCTACTTCCAACTTACCGGGACGTTAATCCTCATGTTGCAAGGTTGGTTTTCCGGCTGGGAATGCTGGGGGAGCGGGGAAAGTCCTCATTTTACCCGGAACAGGTTATTTAACCATCCAAATGATTTCTAAACAGTTTTATTAAGTTGAAATAGATGCCAAGTTCCTCTTTAATAACACTTTTTTAACATCGAGCACGTCCCAAATTTGCGATTGCCTGAGAGAGGCAGCTTTCTGTGCGTGCACTTGTGGCAGTGTGCCAGTCAGCATGAGCACAGCACTGAAGTACTTTCAGGATATATTGCGCTTATAACTAATTTAACATTAAGCACATAACGCTTTTTATATTATTATTCATGCATTTCATCACTCTGAAGTGTCAAAAGTGCTATATCCCACAATATACACTATATAGCAAAATCTCTAACGATAGATATTGTATACTGTGGTAAGGGATATATATCGTCATACTGCCCAGCCCTAAATCCTATATTGCCAAAGTTTATGTTAGTTAATATGTTTATACTATGTTTTCAAACCAATTTCTGCTACATTTAATGTGAAACACACTAATACATAAATAAATTAAAATAGGTTGAATTTGACTTCAGTGTAGAGTTTCGACTTGCCGTGCTTATGAACATTCCCTGTTTACACACATGCAGTTTGTGGACACTGTGGTCTTCTGGGTTCAGGAAAGCTCCCTAGAACTGAACATTAGTAAGACCAAAGAACTGTGCAGTGGGAGTTCAGGCCACCTAATACCCTACAGCCTCTCTCTGACCCACTCAGGGAAAGAGGAAGGCAGCCTCCATTACTGCAGACCCTTTACATCCTCTTTATCACTCTTTCAGATACTCCCAAAACAAGAGCTTATAGAAACTACAACAAGACAAATCAGTCTGTTATCACTGTTTTTGCAATTTAGCATGACAGCATTTATTTACTTGTTTGTTTGTCTGTCTAATCACTATTTTAGGTGTCTTTCAGTATTCAATAATTTAAGCAATTATTAATCAGTGGTTTCTATTTTTTCTTTTCTTGTTTTTTCTTCTTCAGTGAAACGGTGTGTTAAAGGGGTTCTATTGTGCCCTCTTACGAAGTCTTGATTTTGTTTTTGGGGTGATTGTTAAAAAAAAAATATTTAAAAAATAAATAATAAATAACAATGCACTATTTTTCCACACATTTTACGTTATTACAGCTGCTCTCTCCCCAGTCTGCTTAAACAAGTCGTTTTCGATTAAGCTCCTCCTTCCAAAACACAAAATGTACTGTGATTGGTTAGCTGGCCCAGTGTGCTGTGATTGGCACCTCTTAGCATTTGTTCGGGAAATGTCACACCCCTTCATAACCATAAGCTCTACTCAGATGTTAATATTAATGATGGCGTCAATTTCGAACCATTTTGAGCCGATTCAGACCCTGACAATGTTAACGAACAAGAGGATTGTCCATACATTATTTTTTGGACAAAAAAAAAACAAAACAAAAAATAGCAACGGTAAAAAAATAGTAAGAGACAAAAAAATAAAGGTCATGTTTATATTTGTAAAAACAGTCCACTGAAGGCAAGTTTGTAGAGAATCCAAGTGCAGTTTATTTACAGAACGCGATCAAACATAAAACAAAAGCATAACTTGGCATGAGCTCAAAACATAAATGTGGACATGACGCTTACCAACAGTGGTAACAGGAAACAATACTTCACAAGGACGCATGGCAAACATGAGGGCTTAAATACACTAGGGCTTAAATACACAAGGACTAATGACTAGACAAGAAGGGACACCTGTGAACAATCAAACAATGAGAACATGACACATCAGACAAGGGAACACATGGCTGGATCACATGACTAGAACAGGGATCACATGACAGACATGAAATAAAACCCAAAATAAGACAAGACGTTACAGTATTAATAAAAGATAAAGTGATGTGATGTACTGTAAAAAGTACAACAAACAACACACTATAATTAAACAAATCTATTGTGATGGAATTACTTACTGACATTTTCTAACTAAAGTTATATCCAGTATTTGAGTATGTAACATGATGTAACCTGGTAACTTTTACATGACAATGATACCAGAAATGGTCGTGTCATAGTAGGCGAATCAAAATTAAGAAACATATGCTGTTGATGGAGCTAGCGGTAACTTGTATTGAACCAAGAATAGAACGGAAGCTGAAATGTACTGAATTTGATTGGGTTTTTTTTTGGTATAGAAAGCTTTATATAGGAAACAGCATTATGCAGTACTTATGAGACTCACACTGAGCTAACGCAGAGACAGAGAAGGAGACTGAAAGGAGAGAGAAATCGGAGGGGTCGAGTATGCAGTTAAGGCAATTTCAAAATTCAGATTAGAAACAAAAGCCATCAGTGAAAGAGAGTGGAGAAAAATGCTAGTGATGCAATTATGAAATGACTGCAGACTGTGCAAAAGTAGTTTAGCTGTCAATCTCGGATTCCTACAAGACCTTCCCAATAATCGTCAAGGACAAATGTACAATTTCTTTTCTGTGTGTTTGTGTCTGTGTTTTGGCCCCTCCCAATTTTAAATCAATGCTTTCAGTGCTCCATTCAGAACTCTTGTGTGACAGTCCATTTCGAGGAAATGACCACCTTTACGGTTCTCATCTTGCTGTCTGATTGAAAAAATTGCTTCAGACAGGCTGTGTTTGCTTGTGAGTTTGTGTTTCTTCAGTTGCCCTCTGGGTACTTTTGTCTGTGCAGTCATTCAACAGATCTATTTGAGTAAAAGTCCCTAAAATCTTCTCAGCTCTTCTGAGGATATCAATAGGTGCCTAGGTATATAGACATACTGTGGATCATAAGTTTCAGGATGGGTCTGAGCCATAGCTGGAACAGAATATTACACAGCAATCATCCACAACTCTCTAGCATAGCAACAAGCCAGAACAATCTTGCAACCATTTTGAAACCACTAGTATCATGGCAGTGAGTTTCACATGGACCAGCATTACTCAGATTTTCTTTAAAAAAAAGTCCACTTTTGAATGTCGAAGTGCCTATAATAAGTACCATTGCAACCTTAACTCTCATAGAGTATTAGTGACTGTCTGCTTACTATCTGCACACACTTTATTGTGATGCTCCTCCAACAGACATTCTACTGACTATAAGTAACTTTGTAACTACATGTCAACGTCGGTGTATGAATGAGTGAGTGAATGGGTGAATGTGAGTCAATATGTAAAGTGCTTTGGTACCCACTGGGTCTGTGAAAGCGCTATATAAATCCAGTCCATTTACCATTTACCATTTATTCTACTAACCCGAACCCTATAAGTCTATAATATTCTGAAGAGAGTCAGTTGACATTTAGTTACAAAGTTACTTTGTCAGTAGAATGTCTAAAGTGGATCATCACAATAGTGTAAGGGGATGAACAGTCAAAGACCCAGAACAAGAAATGATTCATTAAGACAAGAGTCACTTAAGTTTCACTTAAGATAGTTTGCAGTTTCATCAGCAGAAGTCAGCTTCAATACTCACAAGGAGTTTGTAGGCCGCCTCGCTTACAGTTACAAATATCACAGCAGTTATACCCTTCACCAAGGTCTAAACTACGTCTAATCAGTTTCTGATTGGCTAAGAAATAGATTAAAACAGTAATTTTCCACACATAAACAGATAGACTGAAGCATATCTCCATTGAGCTGACATTCGAACTCTGAAGTTAGGCACGTCGTGACCTTCCAGGCCGCAGATTTGGGTTGTTGGGTGCCAGCCTGTCCTGAACAACAACTCAGTCAATCTCCAATAATGCCAGTGGTTCCTTAACCTGTAACCAAAAAGACTAACACACACACACACACACACACACACACACACACACACACACACACACACCGACACACAGCTTTTCCAAGGTTGGATTTGGTCAGGCTCTAACTATAAACAGGAAAGTATTCTCAAAACATCAAGATAATACGTTCTTTCTATCAAGGAGATGACACTTTAATATAACACAGTTCTCAAGAAAAGGACACTTTAGTATAATGGTCACTTAAACTATTGGTTCCAATGACCCTTGTGACCTATAGCCATCATGGTGAGCTAGAAGAACAGATATATTTTTTAACACAAGTTGAAGACATTTCTCAAACAAAACTTCTTTCCATATTTCATTTCTAGAAGCCGGGCTAAATGAGCAAGCACTGTTACTGCATTCAGATATCAAATACAGACATTAGAGAATACATGAAAATAACATTTCAGTAATCACACTGGTAACTTCTACAACAAAGTCAAATCTCAAAATCTTAAAGAAGTTATTCAACTCATTTGGTATTTAGATGGAAAAGTATTGATTAATACCTTGATTATAAATCAGTCATTACATATACATTTAAGCAGCAGTGGATTCCAAAAGTATAACCAAAAGGGATAATGTTGTTTAAATATATAAGTTGATTTTGCCTCTAGAAAATATATTACGGTGAGATATATAAAATATATAATATGGTCAGGAAAGCAGTGAAAGTGCTTGGGATTGGTCATGTACTTAATCCTACCTACAAGCCACACCTGTTTACCCTTTCAATGATTTATACACACATACATATACATTATGTTGTTTATATCCATCTATGTTTACTTTACCGAAGACCGGTGAACTGCAAATATAGGAATAGTCCCATACTAGTGTCAGGGGAGCTCATTTGGACAAAAGTTGCTCTTCACATTTTTCTGAGCCTGCAGATCATCTCTGCACTATAGCTGGGCTGGCACTGCTGTAGTCCAACCAGATTCCCACCACCCCAAGACATTATTGGCAGACAATAAACTCTATGCAGGAGCTAGAAAAATAAGAAAACAGGTGTCATAAAGAGCATTCCCTTAAAAACTTCATGTGATAAACAGGTATTGATTTAACAGGCCTCTCAGCATGAGGCTGGACAACACAAGACAAAATCAGCATGCCTTTATTTGTAAAGAAAATATATTGATTACACAGATACAGTATTTTTTTTGCATGAATCTGTAAAAGTACTAACATTCCATTAAAGGTATATACCATCAGGTCATGCAATATACTTGGGGACTGAGGAGATTATGTATTGCAGATAAAAGTATTTTAAATGACTTCAAAAACGTCTTTATGCAAAGCAATTGTTTGGCCTTGGAAGACTTGAAATATAGGTCATTTTTAAAAACATTATTGTGGCTGTACTTTTATCTGCCCGTTAGATGCTTTATATATAAATATAGATTTATAAATACTGCCTTTTTGAAATGGTTAGGTTCAGGGTTAGAAATAAACACTGAACAGTGTTGATTTAACAAATTGTAAAACAATGTGAAAGGGTCTGGTCATCACGGGCCCCAAAACGCGTGTACTGGTGGTATAGTTACGCTACTGATTAACAGTTTAAACCTACAGTTTACAGTATTTATTTAAAGGAGTTGTTTTATTTAAGTTCCATCACCAAAGTTACACTATGAACAAGAGGGATGTTTTTGTTCATGGCATTCACATTTTCTCCTGATCAAAAAACAACAGCTGGACTCTCCCAACCCTATCCATAACCCTTAAGATTAAACATCTAATGTCTGCAGAATAAATTGCATCATGGGCCACAAATAGTATCAATTCTTAAGTCTCCTCATTTTTAATTTAGTTTGTGTTGACACAGATTGCTATCTTCTATCGCTTGTCTACTATCGCAGTGAAGAAATGGAATTTCTGACGCCATATATAGTTGATTCTCCAGCAGCTTATCTGTCATAGTGTGGAAATGCCTTATCTGTCATCAGCAGTGACTTTATTCATTTTTAACAGCTTTCACCCATGTTCAGATTTATAGCCGTTTTGTCCTTGCTCAAAGCCTTGCGCTTCAACCCTGGGCAAATAGAAGCAGCGATTGAATGGAAGCCTTTTTAATGTCTCTCTCCCAAGGCCCATCAGCGGTGCACGTAGGCCAGGTTTAATCTCGCTTCAGATTGAACTACACGCCGGGGCAGCTCTCAGAGTCATGATCGATTCCTCCGCTTTGATTATTGCTTAACATCATATTGAACGGGTGGCACAATGAATTCTCAGAACCGGTGTTAATTGCGTAGGCTACTAAAGGTGGTGCACATTACAACCGCATGATGCTTATTTTTAGGACCATTACGATTTTAAGGTATTATAAATGCTAATAATTATACAAATACATTAAAACTATAACATTTGTGAACCCTTAAGATAATTATGCATATTTCTGAATACAATAGAAGCTTGATTTTCACCATGGAATAAAATTATAAAGGTAATTGTGACTTTTTATCTCACAATGTATGTATTTATACACTGAATGATTTTGATCCTTTTTTTTCCCTTCTACTTTTCTTTTTATTTCATCCTATTGTTTATTTTATTGTACTGTAAAGCACTTTGGATCAACTACGGTTGTGTTAAACTTGTGCTCTATAAATAAAACTTGACTTGACTTGACTTATTAGAATCGTGAGATATAAAACTTGCAATTCTGATAATGTCCCAATTTTGAGATATGAAGTCAGAATTGCGAGAAATACAGTGACTTCGACTGACGTTATTCTCGCAATTGTGAATTTACATGTCCCACAATTTTTACTTTTTTTCTCAGAATTGAAAGAACTGCGAGTTTCTCAGACGATTCTGAGAAAAAGTCAGAATTGCAAGATATAAGCTTTAAATTCTTGCAATTGCGAGTTTATATCTCGCAATTCTGACTTTTTTTTCTTGAGTTATAAAGTCTGAATTCCAAATAAAAACGTTCAATTCTGAGAAAAAGTCAGCGCACAATTGTTACATTTTCTCGAGTTTATAACGCAATGTAAACTCGCAAATGTGAGGAAAAATAGTCAGAAATGTGAAATTAAAGTGTAGCGAAGGGGGAACTCAAAAACGAAGGAGAGCTGGATCCAAACGCAGCAAATTTTATTAACAGAATAAACAAAAACAAATCAAACATGGAAAACAGAAAATAACATGAGTCCACACAAGAAACACAGGCCGGGATCGTGACAGAAAGCCTTTTTTTATTCCGTGGTGGAAACAAGCTTCCATGCATTTTTGTAATCTTTTTGCTTTTCAGTGACAGACCTACTTGTCTGTTCAGGATCATTTTTTGCTTTAATAAAGCAGGGTCTGCTACACCAATACATCTGTCTCCATTTACTTCTTTAAAAGAACTAAGAATCCTACACCTGGTTTCACAGACAAGGCTTAAGACTAGTCCTAGACTACAATTCAAGTTTAAGCTGTTTTAACTGAACACAACTTGGACCGGCATTTTTAATATGTATAAATATGTAATTGACATTGTTTTGTCTCAAGATGGACACCAGTAATGTTTTTTTTTTTCTTCTAAGTCAAGCTTATAAAAGATACTTACATGTTTTAATTAAACTAAGGCCTAAGCTCTGTCTGTGAAACCGGGCCTATAGAGTCTGTAGAATAATCGATTTGAAATGTGAAATGTTAAGGAATTTGAATAGCATTGTCTTCTAGGCACTGTAAGAAATATTTGAGATTAATAATTAGGCAGCATTATTTTCCTGTCCAGTGATACACCCCCCCCCCCCCCCCCCCCCCCCCCCCCCCCCCCACCCCACCCCCGTTATTAATAGTATTATTAAAAATAAAAATAAAATAAAAAGCACAATTTAAATATAATATAAGAAAATACACTAAAATACATAAATAATCAATTTCAAATTTCAAAACACGTTCTCTGGTTAGGCAGTCTAATAGCTGTGGGGAAAAAGCTGTTTAATAGCCTACTAGTTCTTGCTCTGATGCCTCTGTATCTTTTACCAGACTGAAGGAGTATGAACATGTCACGAAAGAAATGAGTGAAGTCCTTAATAATTCTATTTGCTCTATGCACACAGCGCTCTGTGTAGATGTCCTGAATATGTGGCAGTGAAGCACCAATGATTTTTTCAGCAGTTCTCACAATCCTGTTAAGTTTATGTCTCTCATCTGCCGTACTGTTTCCAAACCAGCAAGAGATGCAATATGTGAGAATGCTCTCGATGGTGCCTCTGTAGAACATGGTCAAAGCTGGAATAGGGAGGTCCACCTTCTTCAGTCTACAAAGAGAATGAAGACGCCTTTGTGGATAACTAATTGGATATCAATATTCAAAGGACCCATTTTTCATTTGTAAGCAGAATACATTTCATTGTGACAAGCCAGTGACATGGCTTAAAAAGAAAATGTTAAACAATAAAACTGAAATGTCGAGTTTACATGTTGTCCCCGTGCTCCGGTTTAGACTACAATCCAAAGACCAAATACATGACCATACAAAAATACTTAACATCTGTAACAATGTAGCTTTTGGAGGAGTATGGGTTCCCACACTTCACACTGATTAACTGGACAATTCTATGTTTGAGTTAAGAACATTCTGATTGGATCTGAAGCTGGCTGGCTAACAATGCTTTTGGGAAAATTCATTATTATAAGAGCAAGGGAAAGCAGAGGTTCAGCAAAGCAGGGTTAAATTGCTATGCTAAACAGTTCAACCTTGACCCCTGACAAAATTCAAAATGACGAAAAAATCAATGATGCTCAATTTTAGAAAGAGTTGAGGACACAGCACAGGAGTTAGTTTAGCTGCTGTTAGAATGAGGCTGGGAAAAATAAAAAGAATAAATAACAAATGTAGGAAAAAAGATTAATAGCCTGTCTGAGAAAGTGGAAGCTAATAACATGGATCACTGAAATCAAAAGCTACTGGTTTGTGTTTCAGAGCTGGATAAATATGTCTGAGGGAATGGTCCAGCTGTTTGGACAAATCCTTGGAAATGTTTATTATGTGAAGACTGGTGCCATGAGGATTTCAACAAACAAACTGGGAAAACGCTCAGTGATCGATCATATAGGGCACCATGTTTGTGGCAAAGAAGTGAAAGCAAGTCAAACCAAAATGTTAAAATATTACCTTGAACAACTCAACACTGGGGAGTAATATTGCACTATGCTGCAGCTGAACATATTGTACAATTAGTTCTGGACTTTCTTCATTACTAAAACAACACTGATTATTATTCTTAGTTAATGATGCATTTAATCTGTTTGTCAGAAAATTACTGCTAAAGACTACTGTCTCTAAAAATCATTACATTACCGCCAAATTATACAATCATCTCCAAAATATGCATTATTAGACACAACACAACTGGGAATAAAGGATATTAAGACAGTAGTGACATAGTTAGGATGAAGCTCAGGTGGAGTCTGAGCATTTAAACAAATTCAACAAAGATTATTTTAAAATAGGTTAGGGGTTAGGGGCCTCCCATATTCATTTCCAGGGACTGACGGTAGAAAGTTCAAGAAAGAATGGTATGGGATTTATGAATATACTAGTCCCACCGTTGATCAGGCTTTTTGTTTCACGTGTCGTGCATTTGGTGGCAACGAGTCTAAGATGGACACATTTCACGAGTTCATACTTACACATCATTTTTGAGGGAGTAAAATTTAATGCATATTTGGCGTGCTGTCCGGAGAGAGGGCTCCGAGCTCGGAATTCAGCCCGAACCCAGAGTACTCCCCCCGTATGTACGTGATTTTTTGGAACTAGGAGTGTGGAGAACTAGGAGTGTGGAGAACTAGGAGTGTGGAGAACAAGGAGTGTGGAGAACAAGGAGTGTGGAGAACTAGGAGTGTGGAGAAGGGGTGGAGGGGGGGATGCTGCAAACTGTCAATGGATCTGTTGAGTCTATATGTACCCTCTTATAATTACTGCCGATTGCTGTCCACTCGTGTTAATTATCTGAACGTGCTCATCCCGAACTTAGTTAATAAAACTTGTGGTTGAAAGTGACTGGATTTGGCAACTGGAAAAAAGCCACTGAAAAATTCAATCAAAATCAGAAAAGCACATTTCTGCTGGGTTAAAAATGAAAAGTCATCAACTGACTCTCAAAACGGGAAGTGTAGCCACGCAAATCAGCAGTGAACATGCAGGAGAGTGGATGAGAACAGAGCATATCTGAAAAAGTCGTTTTGGTATTGCTTTTCATGGTCACGATGAAACGGATGATTCAGAAAATGTGGGAAATTTCTTACAGTTGACAGATTTAAGGGCCACTTATAACCAACTAATTAACCGGCTATTCAAAAATATAGAGAGATCATTTAATTATGTTCATAGCAAGGACCAGAATGAGTTGATCAATAATGGCCAGTCAGGTTAAAAGGGACATAATACAATGAGTGCATTAAGAGAGAATTTTTGCCCTTTTTGTGGATGAAACGCAAGACATAAGTAGGCATGAGCAAGTTGCAGTGGTTTTAAGATCTGTCGAAAGAGCCCTCTATGTCAATGAATTATTCATCTGATTTTATCGGACTGACTGAACAGATGGTGAATCTTTGGCCCTTCTTTTAAAGAATGTACTAAGAAGCTTTAAGCTTGATATCTGCAACCTGAGAGCGCGATGTTACGATGGTGCCGCGAGTATGTCAAGAACCTACCGTGGTGTAGCTACATGCATTTTGAGCGAAAATCCACTGGCGACGTATGTCCATTGACACTCACTTATCCTCAACCTCTGAATTGTGGATGCCTGTCGCACCAATTCAGCTGTGAAACACATGCTGACCGATGTTCAATCTATCTATAGGGTCGAGGGGTCAGCAAAACGACATGCTGTTTTTGAGCCTTTGCAAGAACGGAGCAGTGACTTTTCAGGTAAATCTACCACACAGAAATATCAAAGCAACACAAGATCTGGATCTGCCGCACATACCCCTTTTCCACCAAAAAAGAACTGGTTCGGAACTGGTGCTGGTTCAAAGTTGGTTCAACTTGTGAACCTTCTCAGAACCTGTTTGTTTTTCCACTGACAAGAGAGCCTAGCGAACGACGTCATTACGTCACTGTGTACGTCGCCATACGTCTTAGCTTTAGCTTCAAGCATAACAATTACAACAGCGAACTACATCGTCTTTCTTCAAATGTTTCTCCTGGCTTTGCAATCATATATTGGGGTCAGAAGAAGATGTTTACAACACAGTGCTGCTCATCTGGATTACTATAGACGGAGATTACATTCGAGAAGAAGTTCGACAATAACCCTACCCCCAGCCCCCTATGTAAGCATGATGTGGTAAAAGAGCGGTTCTAGTCCAGCAAAGAGTTGGTGCCGCTTTGGAACCAATTTTCCTGGCTGGGAACCAGTTATTTGGCTGTCGAAACACAAAGAACTGCACTGTAAAAAAATTTACATGTAAATTAACGGTAAAATACTGGCAGCAGGGTTTCCAGCTGTGTACCGTAATTTTACAATTTCATTACCGTAATCTAAATTACAGCTTTTCTATAATTTAACAGTTCAAAAAATAAATAAATAAACTGTCCGCACACTTGAATCCTTTAGAGCAAATTTAATCGCCAAGCTTTCGGTCAAAAGACGCCCTGAGGATGGTCTTTTGACCGAAAGCTTGGCGATTAAATTTGCTCTAAAGGATTCAAGTGTGCGGACAGTTTATTTATTTTTTGAGTTGTTTAGTTTTGTCTGTCTGGCACCTTGTTTATCGTGAGTGCGGTGAAACGCTTTCAAATACTATAATTTAACAGTAAAATACTGGCAGCAGGGTTTCCAGCTTTGTACCGTAATCCAGCTGTTTTATTACTGTATTCTAAGATACATATTCTTTATTACCTTTAATATACTTGTACAAATAAGCTGGTATTGTAATATTTCATTTAGAAGATTTTCCCAAGGGGAAAAAAAAACAGCTCAAGAGGGTATTTCTTATAGCACACAATTTATTGAGTTTAGTGACAAATAATCTGAACACTTAGACAAAAAAAGCAAATCATAACAACTGAACCACGTCCAATAGAATAATCAGTCTTTTTGTATTTACATAAAAACAGCCTTTAAGAAATAGTGAATTTGCAAATTTATTGTAGTTTAATAAAAGTCAAAACCTGTATTTGGTACAGGAACAGGCCAAGAATGTGTTTGGGGTGCCCATTCCCCTAACAGCCTCTACGAAATAGTAAATGGTGTGAAAAATTTTTAAGTTAATTTTAGTTTAATAACAGTCAGTCAATCGAAGTCAAAACCTGGCAAATATTTGGAACAGGAACAGGCCAGGAATATGCCGGAATCTTCAAAGTGATGCAGTTGTAGTCTGAAAGATAAAAAAAAAGAATGGGGGGGGGAAACTTTAAATAAACTTGTATGTTGTTTGCTTGTAAATAAAGTGTCAAAAGAACATGACAAAAAGCAACATAATGCTACACTACAAAAATAATGACTAAGAAGAATTTAGATTAACTTGAGGGAGAGAGTAAATGGGGAGACATGTTGAGCTTGAAGAAGAGGCGACAGGCTTTTTTTATTAGCAGCAGCATGGTACAATGATGCCCGTCACAAAAAAAGGGCTTTACTGACTTAACTCTGGGTTATTGTTCTTTCTAAACCCTATTTTAACTCAGTTAAACTTAAGAATCCACAATATCATATCGTTTGGGTCATGAGCAGCATTCAAAAATCAATGGAAATGACACCACAAATATGCAAATAAACCCTGGGTATATTATGAGCAATGCTGAACATTAATCAAGATAACCTAGGATGCTGTTTATCTGGGGTTTAGAAATGACCCATGGTTAAATGGCTAGTTTACCCAGAAAATGGAAACTGTAATTACTCATCCTCATGAAGTTCCAAACTCGTAACACTTTTGTTTATCTTCGGAAAACAAATGAAGATCTTTTAATGAAATCTGACAACTTTCTGTCACTCCACGGACAGCCTTCGCAGCACTTTCAAGCATCAGAAAGGTAGTAAAGGCATCATTAAAATACTCCATGTGACTCCTGATTTTATGAAGCGAAAAAGCCCACACAAAATATGTTTAACACGTATGCGTCATGGCGCAAGTGTTATTTTTTTTCCCTGCACACAAAAAGCACTTGTGTTTCTTCATCAAACTGAAGTTAAACCGCTGGAGTCTCCTGGATTACTTTAAAGACCTTAACCCCTGGTTTCACAGACAAGCCTTAAGTTAGTCCCAGACTAAAATGCATGTTTGAGCTGTTTTCACTGAAAGAAACTTGCACTGAAATTTCTTAAAATATGTCAGAGCTTTTGTTTCGTCTCAAGATGCACACCAGTAAATGTTTTTTTATCTATGGCATGTTTATAAAAGCTACTTAAATACCCTAATTGAACTAAGGCCTAATCCTGACTTAATCTAAGCCCTGTCTGTGAAACCGGCCCTAAAAGTAGTAGTTTTGTTAGCTGTGTAGACAGAAAGATTTCATTAAAAAGATCTTCATTTAAGTTCTGAAGATGAACAAGTCTTATGGGTTTGGAAAGACACACACTTTAGTAATACATTGTAAAGCACATCTGAAATTAAAATGAAAAGAGCTTTCAGTAGTGTAGCGTATTGTAAACTGTTCTACAAAAAAAGCTGGTATACTGTAATAACTTTAATGGGAAGCAGCTACATAAATTAGTGTGTACGTGCAAATTTACTTACCTAGATGAAATCCCACTCGAAATCCGTGAGATTTCTCAGTAGAGAGGCAACC
This sequence comes from Semotilus atromaculatus, assembly GCA_031834385.1. NCBI lineage: Eukaryota > Metazoa > Chordata > Actinopteri > Cypriniformes > Leuciscidae > Semotilus > Semotilus atromaculatus. The sequence continues at coordinate 1,391,835 of JAULUF010000057.1, read as the reverse complement.
TTTGGATTGACTGTGGAAGACTTTTTATTCACCACCTTGCCCGTCTTCTTGGAGACCACCTTGCCTCTGCAGGTCTTTGAACCTCTTTCTGGGTTTATTCCAACGAAGCGTCTAAAGACAGTTATAACAAATTACCATTGAATGCAAGAATGATGCATCAAAATTCTTATGAAGAAGAAAGAAAAAAAATGCAATAAAGACTTAAGTGTCATACCTTTGAAGAAACTCCAATGTGCAACAAGCCTCGTCTTGATACTGCAGGTTGAAGACGTAGTACACAGCAAAAAGTGTTGAAAGTGCAGTCAAAAATGATGACTGGACACACTCACAAATAGCACGGCCTTCAAGGCATATCATCCATCGTACAGCATTTGTCTGCTCTCCCATACCTAAAATAAAAACAGCAAAAACAAACAAACAAAATAAATAAATAAATATATGTAATGACTCAGGGGTGGATCTGATTACGGGGAATTTGCATATCATAATTCATAATTAATAATTAATAATTATTCATACAGGTTTGTATCAGATCAGTCTTACATGTTAATACATCTCCCGATAAGGGATGATACGTTACTTTACCTGCATACAAGACTGCATGCTTGCATGCGTATGGCAGCCAACCGCAAGTTGATTGCGATTAGCTACACAGATCACGTTTTACAAATAGGTAACATTAATTAGCTCAATTAATTTATAGAGTTTAGGAAAATCAATTCTGTGGCCACAAGAATTAGTCTTCCCGCCCTATAAACCCATACTCTTTAAAGTATCTTTAATTTGTAAAGCTCGTAGCTTTTGGATAGGCATTTCAGGGACCCGAAGTATGAGCAGACAGTCAATCCATCAAATGAGTATCATGAAATTTAATAAGAAATAACTAGCCTATGCATTTACTAAAATTACATGGGATATATGTATTTACAAACATAATAAACAATGAAACACACAAACGTTACAAACATAATAAACGACAAAACACAATAAGGCATCGATGAACGAGAAATGCATAGAGACAGAGAGAGAATTTTTAGCAAGGTGCAGTTATGCACGAGGGAGTTTTATAAAGACCCGAAGATCTTACTAAACTGCAAATTCGCATAGACACGGGACTTTGAGAGACAACAAGACTTCAACACATCTTAAAAGCGTGATCAAACACGTATACTTGCACAGGTAGGTAAACTCTTTGCATGGCTGGTGAAGAAGCCTGTGTGTCTCTCTCTCGGCCCTGCGCGTCACATGCGGTCACATGCGCGCGTTTCTTCTTCAAAGCGAGCGCGCGCTCGTTTAAATGTCTCTTGTTAGATGGATTTGCTGAAAAGACATGTTCCGCGCTGTTCTTTTCGATCGTCGATTGGAATTACACGGAGACTTATCTAAGACTGAAAAACATAACCTAAACTAGAAGCAAAATAAAAGAAAGAGATCCCCAAAGGGATCTCCCGAAGAAATCACATTCTGGCGAGAGTGAGATAGTAAGACAAGAGAGAGAGATAGAGGGAGAGAGAGAGAGAGAGCGCATTGGAAATCTTCACCCAGACAATAACCTCTCTGAAACAACACGAAAAACATCATCTTAATGCTTCCTAGAAGCTGAAAGATACTTGCAAAGTTTCTTGGTCTCTCCTTGCGTGTTCCTAAAACGGCCTGTCCAGGCCGCGTGCAGGAGCGGACGTTCTTTGTTCCGTGTGCGCGCGTCACGTGGCGTTCGGCGCGCGCGCGCTGAATAGAGGATTAACGTCTTTAATGTAGCATTACCAAATTCGGCTGAATTCATCTCCTCTCCTGTGAGATGAATTAGGTTGGAAACTTAAAGAAAACAAAACTTTTAAACAAACAAAAGAAAGAAAGGATTTCCCGAGGGGAAATCCTATCGGGGATTACATGACTAACACAGACATAGGCAAGCAAGTTCAGAGCGCGAAAAAGAGAGAGCCCCTTGGAGCTCAGAAGCGCCATTTATCACCTTGGCGAAATCCAGCCTCTTCCTTTGGGCTTGTCCAATGAGAGGGTTGGAATTCACAGGCGGGATTTTGGTTTTTATTGCTCTTTGTCTGCAAAGAGGGAGCTCCTGCATGCATGCTGGGGGGGGGGATTGGGTTTGTCAATCCCTGAAGAACCATGAACTATTCTTTTAATACTAATATGTTGTATCATATTTCATATCTACCAACATATCATATACACAGTCTGTTAAATCTTCAAAGTACCAATTTAGCAAAACCAAACACGCTATAGGTGAGATTTGGTTAACCCTACTTGGCAGAGTTTGAAACATTAAGTATTAGCGCTTACATGAAACAAACCACCTAAAAGGAAAAATCATGTGATGGAACATTAGGTGCATGTTAATACGTTTATCACATGGTTATATATATATATATATATATATATACACACACACACATGGAACATATAGGATTGAACGGGTTTCATTTCTCCTTCTCCAGGACTCGAGTCCCTGGACATTCCTTTGGGATCGTAAACCTGTAAGCGGACACTTTCAGCCAGTGTTAGCTGGATTTGGGGGGGGAAGTTCACAGACTTGTTAGGAGTGAAAATGCTGGATTATTCATTAAAATGCATAATACAAGCATTTATCGTTCGTTTAGAACTACCATGCAGTCAGGTATCTTCTGGGCACTCAGACCCACATAACAACATATAACATATATCTCATTAAGATGTCCTTAATGGGGAAATTCGTACCAGTTTGTGTATGTGCGTGTGTGTTGAAGTCCCAGGGTTGATGGGAAGAAATACATTTAGTTATTTAGATGATTCGTCGTTCCGCTCAGTCCTTACAGTCCCCCTTTTTGTCTGATGAAGTCCCTGTGTGGACATCATCGGACAATAATCATCACAATTGACGGATGACAGGTGAATCATGATGCTCGGGTAGCAGGTGGCTGCTAGTGCTGAGGCTGAGGGCTCAGCTTGATGAGGTTCGACGCAGCCTCCGGCGTGGTACCCTCTTCCTGAGGGTCCCGTGAGCTTGGCTGTAGATTTTCGCATCTCGTTGAGCCTCCTGATTGAAAGTCAAGTGTCAGGGTGTGGTTGATTACCGTAGAGGTACCCAGCGCAGGATCAGCTGCAGTCCAGGATTGGACAACAGGTGAGGCAGTTATGTCTCGTATACAGGTGACGGGCTATGTCGATGGGAACAAGGTCAGTTCTGATTGGTGCTCTTCGCTTGGAAGAGGATACGATGCCAGGTCGTCGAGGTGAAGGATGGCACCTTTGATGCTTGGATTACATGCTCTGGTCGAGCAAGGTGACACAGGTGTCAGTGTCATTTTGGTCGTCAGTGAGTGCAGCTGTGCGCACAGGAGTGTTAAGGAGTCCCCCTTTCACCTACAATCTCTGCGTGGGTCTCGATGACCTGAGTGCGAGGCTTGGCTTTAGCAGGGCAGCGTGTGCCGCTGATCTGCAGCCCGCAGATTCCGTCAGTGTTGTCTCTGAGGAAAGGTTTGTTAGGGGCAGAGATACTGAACGTCTTTGGTCAATGTGCACATGTGCGGATTCGGAGCTGGGGCAGCTTTGTGTCGCTGTCGTGTGAGGCATCCACGTCCAGCGTGCATCTCTTGAAGTGAGTGTTGCTTTTCAAAATCTGACATTGACAATGTTCTTGAGCTTCGGCTTGACTCTAGGATGGGCAAGTTCAAGAGAAAGCCCCCCCTTTTCTCTGCTTGTGGTCGACGCAGAGTGGGATGGCACTACCCAGAGAGTAGGCAAGGTGTATTTGTAAGGAGTCAGTTGGCGTGGTGATGGCGGACACCACCACGGTTTGCATGAGGCCTAAGGGTATCAGGTGCGGTGGAATTCTACCCATGGCGAGGCTGTCGATGGAGGGGTTCACCCCCCCCGCAGCAGGTTTGTCATCAGGGCTGTTACCAGCTGAGTTTGAGCAACGTCCTTCTGGAAGGCAGTAAACAGCTGTTTCGTGGAGTTCACTGTCGGGGTCGGCAGAACGTTGTGAGTGTTGAAAGTTACCACAGTTCCCTTTAGCGTCTTGTCGATGGTCTGCAGGGATGCACTCTGTTGTGAGTGGCTCTGTTATCTGTGGAATCTCAGTCTGAATTTCGGCTGCATGCCGTCCAACGTTGGCGAGGTTTACTGCATTCATGCTGGACATACAAGTGTTAAACAGGGTTCTGACGGCAGTGCGGCGGCGGTTGTGGCCACCTGGCTCCGCTAGCGTGACAGTCATTTTCTCAAGTTGGTTGAGCATGTGTTCGACCTCGGCCTCAGTGTGTGTGAGGGCATCCTCTGTCCGTCGGCACCTACCCAGCTGTATTGTGTCGTTACGCCGGGGTAGTGCGTTCTGTAGGCGTTGCGAGGATCAGGTGGCACAGACACTTTCTGAGTGCGGGTCCGGCAGAAAAGGAGTCCTGGTGGTTCCCTCAGGACGATGCTTAGTGCCGGACCTGGTGAGATGTCCGATTGCGGCTGCCCTCTGGTTGGCTGGAGGCACAGCAGCATCCTGGTAAAAGTGAAAGGGAGAGAGAAAAAGAGAAAGGGAGGAAAAATTTCAGCGAATGTCGTCCTTGGTTGGCTAGGACAGTCTTTTCGCTTTGAGGACGCCAGTATGCCACTTGCTTCGGTGTCTTGCAAGTGTCTCTGATGCTGCGGTGGCAGCACATGGTGCGTCATGGGCATAGGGCATACATTGTGGCATTACCCCCCTTTTGCACTGTGTCAGAACAAGCTGTGGCGCGGTGATGGCGCAGGTGCAGAACGCTGAATGTTGTCCAGTGCACGCAGCATGTGCTTGATGACGTAGGTTGTCTGGGGCACCGGTTGTCGGTTGGTTCAGACGCCAGTCGTGGGTGGCTGGAGGGGTATGAGAGGTGGTTTCTCATAGTGTCCATAGTTTTGGCATAGCCTTTGTTAAGTTGGAAGGTTAAGGTCAGGTGAAGCAGGGGCTCTGTGACATTTAGTCAGACTTGTGGTGAGAGCCTAATGCATGACCCTAAAAGTTCAGAACCATGGTTTAATTGGTTTGCTAGGTATGTAGCATAAAGCTAGGTGTTCATGTTTAGCTAGCTAGTGAAGTGTGTCTTGTACCTTATCTTAGCTGTGGATATTAGGAGGCTAAGAGTTATGTGGTTCCAAGATTATTCCCTGGAAAGGGCATAGCCGAGATGAAATAAATGACTGAAGATGGTTCTTATGACCAAATTATTTCTCTGGACTTAACTAGTGGTTCACTACGGCTTAACGAAGTGAATGATAGGGGAAAAAGGACAGCTTTCCTATTCAAATTATGCTTATTGTCAATCCTCTGGACTATAGTTGTGCCCTAGTAAATTGTTGAAGTTACTTGTGTTGCAGGGTCACAAAAATGAGTACACTCGTTGAAAATAAACAAAATCACAAATAAAGGTGTCTCTGTTTCCTTTCTGGGCCCTATGGGAGAATGGAACCACGATTGAACAAGAGAGGAAATAAAATAAAATTAAATCATAGAGATGACCGAAAAGCAAAGGGAATAGCTGAGTGCTATTATTATCAAGGTCAAAGAAATTAAAGAAAATTAAAGAAAAGCAAAAAGGGAAAAAAAATTTAAATTAAAAGCAAAAAGGAATAAACGTGATCAAAACCACGAGAATGATCTGAAGGCGAGAATAATCAGTGGCATTAGTGACTAAACTTTAGATTTGCCTGGGCCAACACTTTATAGTGGGTTACAACGGTTGCGTGTTCAGGGCCACATCGTGTGTGTCCCATCAAAGGATTAGTCACCTGCCGATGAAGATTCCTATCGCTATATGAATTCTTCTCTAGCTACACAGTTTTACTTGTAGTTAACTTAAGTTTAATTAACAGGGTATCTTTAAAGTTAGCCTTTGACGGTTAGCAAGGGCTATGCCTCAACTAGTGAAGGTGAACTTTAGTTAAGAAGAATTGCAAACACAGAACGTGAATAATTAGAAACCCTTATCTGGTGTTAAGGAAAGTATTTTAGAATACTGTGCACTGTGTAAACACAAGCGGTGATTAAGGGCTCAAGTAAATTATGCTAGCTGCTAATTGTAGAAGTTATTATTTAGCTTCAGCTAAGCTGGATGGACGCTAGGTTAGCTTAGCGTAGCGTAAGCTAGCTGGATGCTATGTTGGTTTAGCCTAGCATAAGCTGGAAGGATGCTAGGTTAGTTTAGCGTAAGCTGGAAGGATGCTAGGTTAGCGTAGCCACCTAGGCTGGTTTGTTTACAAAGTGACATCACAAGTTAACACTTCCTGTGACAAGTCGTTGTCATGGAAACTAGAGCATGTCAGACAATTCAACAGTCCCTAAAGGCTGTCTGTAGATTTTACATGAATTATGCATGTTTAAACGGGTTAACAGGATGCTCCTTTATTTTAAGTCTTTCTAGGACTCTGTGTTACATTAAGTAAAATGCAGATGTGTTTTGGCATTAGCTAATTTTACTCATGGCACTCTTCTCTTTATTTTACGCAACTTATTCTATTTGTTTACAGAGTAAGGAAATAGATTTGCTGTAAGTCAAAGCTTGTCTAAGCATATATATAGTTACATCCCTCTCGTGCACGATTGCTGACTTTTCAGCGATTAAACAGTTTTGATCGCTAGGTAGTTCTTTGCTTGTAGATGCAGCTAGAATTTAGGTGAATTATATCAATCTAACAATAATTTGTAAGGCCTTTACCTTTGTAGAAAGGGGAGCCTCGCCCAGGTCTACCTAGATATAACTTTGTCCTGAGCTTTCTTTGTTAGACACAGGTTTAGTCATACTACAATTTGGATTTCTTTTAAGCAAAGCAGAATATACATCGGTACAGTTTACAAGCTGCTGAGATGAGGTTTCTTCGTCAAACAGACTTACGCTTTACTGCTGAACATGCTAATTTTAGTTGGAAATCTAAGGCTATTTTACTTAAAGTAGAGATGTCAATTTCAGCTATCGTTTTATCTGCATTTAGACAAGCCAGCGATCAAAAATGCGTATTGCACGTTGTGTTTTAGGTGGATCGCAACGCTTAAATGCACGCCCTTTTAGGATGACAGTAGTTTAAACGAAGGGGCTCTCGGTCATGCTAGTTTACCCAGCTCAGGGGGGGGTTTGCTTACTATCTGGCGTCAGGGTGATGACTGCCCTATTTGGAGTTAGTATTTCCTGTAACAAGTCATTGTCATAGAAGCTAAGGTTTAGCTGTGTCATTTCAACCAGCATGTAGCAAGTGCTTGGTTCGAAAGAATCGTGCGTAGTCTGTTGGCCAGTGAGGCTTACAGGTGAGCCATTCCAGATTTTCTTTAAATCAGTAAAGTTCTAATTTTTCTACTGCAGAGTCTTGCGTCTCTTTGAGCACAACTTTTCATCTACTTTTAAAAGTTCTATGTCCTATGCTGATCAGGGACCCTTTTAGCAGAGTCTTGCACTGTGTTCGTGCAGTGTCTTCTGGTTTACAGTTCAAAGTCAGTGGGGTTTTTAGGAGTTCTTCGGGGTGTGAGATCTTTGCTCTTAGCTTTAGCACTGAGTCTTTCAACGAGTTGGGCTGACATTAAAGTGAAGTCTGAGCCGGTGTCTACCAGGGTTTCAAGGCTCACCTCATTGTCTAGAGTGATGGGTAGGTAGAGTTTCTGGGCCCACCCCCCTTTTGGTCTTTTGGGGTTTTGGACCCAGTTGTGGGAAACTGTGCTTCCTCGCTCAGGCTGTGCTGCTGTCACTTTGTGACAGTTTGCTCTGTGTGCCTGTTGTAGGTCTTACGCTCAGGCATAGGATGTCAGGAAAGTCTTTGTGCAGAAGCTTTTCAGCGACTCCAGGGTCTCGGCTGGTGATGTTTTGAACAGTGTTCAGAGACCGAGTATATCGTGGGGGTTGTCAAAGTCTTTTCGGATACAGTCTTTTACTTGTTGTAAGCTTCTCATAGCCGTTGAGTAGTCATGCTATGTGGGCAGGCCAGGATGCCTAGGTGATGACTCACTGTGGGGTGCAGATTTCGGATAATCTGTCCCACGCGGTGACGTTGGTAACAGTTTTTAAGTGAAAGTCAATGTCTTGTAGGTAGGCGTGCACGTTGTGGCCTCCTGAAGGGTTCGGAGTGAACGTAGGGAGGTTTCTCGCCAGCTTGTTAAGTCTTTTGGGAGCCCCGCCGTTGTAAGTAGCAGGGGCTCTCCTGGAAAGGCTCTTCTCCCCTCGCTGCTGACGGGGGTTCTTGTGGGCTGGCTGGTGGTGTTTTGAACAGTGGGCTTTCACCCCACCTTTTTAGCTCTGGGTTGTAGACTGACAGGTGCGGACCAGCTGGTCAGGGAAACTTTGTGGTGTGTGTTTCCCCTTCCCGGTCATTCTGCAGTCTATAAGAGTGTTTCACTCTGTGTGAAGAGTGTCAAGTTAGTCTTTGAGATCGTCTCTCTGCTGTACGATCTTGTGGATGGTAGCATGGGCCGCTTGCGAGTTTCTTTCGCAGGCCGTGCTTTCGAGTCTCTTTAAGTTCAGTCTCTGCTCTTTGCAAAAGGCTTCACTTTTGTCGGAGTTTCTCATTGAGTTCCTCTCTGGTTCTTTTCTCTGAATGCTCTCTTCGGTCTGTGTGCCGATGAAGATCAGGCAGGGCAGTTTGAAGTCTTTCCACTTCCTTCTGTAGCTCGGGGTCGTTGTCGTCCTCGGCTTGCATCCTTAGCGTTGCAACTTCGTGCTCCAGGGCGAGGCGGCTCCTTTCACGGAGACGTGCTTGTGCGATGAGCTGGCAAGCGAGGTTTTGGACGTGTCTGGCCCGGCCTTGTCGTGGGTGCTTAGGCTTAGTTTGTGCGCCGTCAAGCTGGTCCACGTCTGCGTCCAGCTGCTCTTGGCTCGAGGCTCTGAGTCACTGGTGACTGGCTTCCCTGTGGGCGAAAGGAACACAACACACACGAAAAGACCAGTGCAAGTTCTTTCTACGTTTAACGAGCTATAATACTATGCGGCTATGTGAGCCGTAATTTGGCTAACTGATGCAGACAGTTAGATGATTAGGTGGGTCAATTTTGCGTGGATCTAAATAAAGAATTTGGCAGGCAGTAGCCTTATGGGGTCATGTGATGACGCCAGCTGCTTGGTCGTCGTTCTGTTATCTAGCTTTCCTTGGTGTCTCTCGTAGGTTCTGTCTCTGGGTGAACTGAAAGGAACAAATCACAACAGAACAGAGAAATAGCAAGATAGAAAAGATTAGAGTAAAATAAAATTGAATAGGTCTAATGAAGATGGAGCAAATAATGACACAAGGGAGTGTTAAAGAGAGTAAGGTCGTCTAAGCCGGCTGTCGGCGGCAAACCTAGGAAAGGGGGTGTGTGGCTTGGAGAAGGGAAGGTGGGCCACACCCCTTAAATGGCCGGGGATATATGTAATATCCTGGGGCCTATACTAAGTAGATGTTTTTTATTTTTTTATTATTACCTCATTTTTAGTCTGCCCAGGTTGGAACTGAAATCACTCCGGTTGGAATCAGCACGTGATTGGTCTTTCCAGCGTTTCCGAACACTTGGTCGCAGAGTCGCCGGGCTCCACACTCCGTACCACGGGCGCCCTCTCAAACAATTGCGACCTTTGGAGTGCCAAATTGTGTGCTGCCCGTGTATAGAGACAGTGGAGTCCGCGACTCACGCATGGCCTGTGTCATTCAACGCTGGTCAGACAATCCGCAGCTGGAAGCCAAGTAGATGTGACTGTCAACTCGCCACCGCGCGCTAGGGATTTCTACACCATAAACACAGAAGAGGAGAAACAGATGAAACTTAAGGTGAATTAAGGTTTCCTTGTTTAAACCAAATTGAGTAATTATGCATGCAGAGATACCAAGGCAAGAGGCTTCACTAAACACTGATAAAAATAAAAATAAAAGGGATTTATGACAATGTAATTGTCAAATCAACTTTAAAAAAAAAAATTCAAAAATAAATTTAAAATAATTTTTTATTTATTTTATTTATTATTACTTTCATTATTAATAAAAATTAACAATCAAAGTAATAAAGTAGGATGAAACCCTGGAGAAGACAGGCTGTAGTGGCTGGTTTGTGCCACAAGGGGGGGCGTACTTTCTCCAGTGGTTAACCTTTTTGGTTGGATAAGCACTTAATTCAAATTTCAATTCAAACTGGTTTAAATTCAATTTAAATAAGTGTAAGGAAATCAAAGATCAGAACTATATCTCATGCGACTCATGATTGCTGTAATGTTATCAGTGATAACAAAATAAATAAATTAAAAAAAAAAAGATGGAAATAGACCAATTCACAGAATGAAAGGAGTAAAAGAATAAGCTGACTTTAGCATGTCTGCCACAAGGGGCGTTTTCCCTCTAAGTGGATATCAATGACTAAACTGAAACTTAACTTTAAATTTCTTAATTCAAATCTAGTTTGAAACAAACTCAAAGTAAGCATAAAACAGTCAGCAGGAGAATTGTCTAACGTCAAACAAATGCCAGCACAAGCAAGGCTTTAACTGGAATATGTATTGAAAGTTAGACAATTCAGAATTCATAATCGCAGGGAAAATGAAAAAGAACAAAAAAAAAACAGAAAAGAGGTAGTTGAGAATGACGATCTACAAAACGTCCACAGGGTGGCGTAATTGCGTTCACGCTGAATGACGTCAGAGGCTGGTATGATTTGGACACCGCAACACATGTAGGTTGCCCTCTCGTGTTTTGTCAGCGGAATTACAACCTCTGTTTTAGTATGTACTTCAGTTTTAAAACGGTTCCATACGTTAATTTTCTGCAAAAATCACAATTATAAATTTTAAACCTCGGCGGGTTTTGTGCCAGTTTACTGCATATAAACACACACAAACAACGTGTGGCAGGATTTCTTTCGCTACACACAAATAGGGCAACAGGAATTAGGCATCTGTTTTTCGATTCCCACATAAAACAATTATTACCATGATTCACATGTGTTTGCTTATAAATTTTACACCTCGGAGGGTTTGTTTGTGCCAGTTTACTGCATATAAACACACAAAGACAACGTGTGGCGGGATTTCTTTCGCTACACACATAAATATGGACACAGGAATTATACGTCTGTTTTTCGGATCCAAATAACATTTATCAAATAGCATTTTATGGTTAAAATGTTTTTAGGTTTTGGATTTTTCTTTTGGTGCTATATTTTAACAAACACGTCTTGCAGGAATTTTTTTCTGCGCTGTGTAGAAGGAAACAGGAATTATACGTCTGTCAGTTGGATCCAAATAACATTTATCAAATAGCACTTATGATTAAAATGTTTTTAGGTTTTGGATTGTTTCTGTGCTATATTCTAACAAACACGTTTGGCAGGATTGCTTCGCTGCGCTGTGCGTGAATAAAACAGGGATTATTCGTCTGTTTTTTCGACTCCCATAACATATTATCAAATAGCACTTATGATCAAATATGCGTTAGGTTTTACAATTGAGTAGCTACGTCAATGTTTTAACCAGGAGTTATCGATAATCTAACGATTATAATTAATATCAGGCCTGTTTAAGAATAGTGAAAGAGCATCGTTTCACTAAATCTTGTCTTCACCGTGGCCGAAGAATCTCGTTCCGCCAGGGGAGTTTAACATTAAAAGTGTCATAATTCAAAAGAGGCTTCTTCATCTTTTGTAGGACAAATTTTAATACAATGAAACCGCAGTTTCTTTTTTAGTTGTGCTGAACTGAGACGGCTTGTGCCTTTAGTCAGTCAGGCAGTGAGTTCACTCACTCTTCGAGGTGCGCGCGTCTGCGGCTTGTCTTACAATTTCAACATCCGCGCGCATAAATATTAAATAACAATACTCATACACAGATTGACTGGAATGCTCGTAAAACAAGTTTGAAATGTGCCCATAGCATTTTCCTCCACCAATATTATGTAATGACTCAGGGGTGGATCTGATTACGGGGAATTTGCATATCATAATTCATAATTAATAATTAATAATTATTCATACAGGTTTGTATCAGATCAGTCTTACATCTCCCGATAAGGGATGATACGTTACTTTACCTGCATACAAGACTGCATGCTTGCATGCGTATGGCAGCCAACCGCAAGTTGATTGCGATTAGCTACACAGATCACGTTTTACAAATAGGTAACATTAATTAGCTCAATTAATTTATAGAGTTTAGGAAAATCAATTCTGTGGCCACAAGAATTAGTCTTCCCGCCCTATAAACCCATACTCTTTAAAGTATCTTTAATTTGTAAAGCTCGTAGCTTTTGGATAGGCATTTCAGGGACCCGAAGTATGAGCAGACAGTCAATCCATCAAATGAGTATCATGAAATTTAATAAGAAATAACTAGCCTATGCATTTACTAAAATTACATGGGATATATGTATTTACAAACATAATAAACAATGAAACACACAAACGTTACAAACATAATAAACGACAAAACACAATAAGGCATCGATGAACGAGAAATGCATAGAGACAGAGAGAGAATTTTTAGCAAGGTGCAGTTATGCACGAGGGAGTTTTATAAAGACCCGAAGATCTTACTAAACTGCAAATTCGCATAGACACGGGACTTTGAGAGACAACAAGACTTCAACACATCTTAAAAGCGTGATCAAACACGTATACTTGCACAGGTAGGTAAACTCTTTGCATGGCTGGTGAAGAAGCCTGTGTGTCTCTCTCTCGGCCCTGCGCGTCACATGCGGTCACATGCGCGCGTTTCTTCTTCAAAGCGAGCGCGCGCTCGTTTAAATGTCTCTTGTTAGATGGATTTGCTGAAAAGACATGTTCCGCGCTGTTCTTTTCGATCGTCGATTGGAATTACACGGAGACTTATCTAAGACTGAAAAACATAACCTAAACTAGAAGCAAAATAAAAGAAAGAGATCCCCAAAGGGATCTCCCGAAGAAATCACATTCTGGCGAGAGTGAGATAGTAAGACAAGAGAGAGAGATAGAGGGAGAGAGAGAGAGAGAGCGCATTGGAAATCTTCACCCAGACAATAACCTCTCTGAAACAACACGAAAAACATCATCTTAATGCTTCCTAGAAGCTGAAAGATACTTGCAAAGTTTCTTGGTCTCTCCTTGCGTGTTCCTAAAACGGCCTGTCCAGGCCGCGTGCAGGAGCGGACGTTCTTTGTTCCGTGTGCGCGCGTCACGTGGCGTTCGGCGCGCGCGCGCTGAATAGAGGATTAACGTCTTTAATGTAGCATTACCAAATTCGGCTGAATTCATCTCCTCTCCTGTGAGATGAATTAGGTTGGAAACTTAAAGAAAACAAAACTTTTAAACAAACAAAAGAAAGAAAGGATTTCCCGAGGGGAAATCCTATCGGGGATTACATGACTAACACAGACATAGGCAAGCAAGTTCAGAGCGCGAAAAAGAGAGAGCCCCTTGGAGCTCAGAAGCGCCATTTATCACCTTGGCGAAATCCAGCCTCTTCCTTTGGGCTTGTCCAATGAGAGGGTTGGAATTCACAGGCGGGATTTTGGTTTTTATTGCTCTTTGTCTGCAAAGAGGGAGCTCCTGCATGCATGCTGGGGGGGGGGATTGGGTTTGTCAATCCCTGAAGAACCATGAACTATTCTTTTAATACTAATATGTTGTATCATATTTCATATCTACCAACATATCATATACACAGTCTGTTAAATCTTCAAAGTACCAATTTAGCAAAACCAAACACGCTATAGGTGAGATTTGGTTAACCCTACTTGGCAGAGTTTGAAACATTAAGTATTAGCGCTTACATGAAACAAACCACCTAAAAGGAAAAATCATGTGATGGAACATTAGGTGCATGTTAATACGTTTATCACATGGTTATATATATATATATATATATATATACACACACACACATGGAACATATAGGATTGAACGGGTTTCATTTCTCCTTCTCCAGGACTCGAGTCCCTGGACATTCCTTTGGGATCGTAAACCTGTAAGCGGACACTTTCAGCCAGTGTTAGCTGGATTTGGGGGGGGAAGTTCACAGACTTGTTAGGAGTGAAAATGCTGGATTATTCATTAAAATGCATAATACAAGCATTTATCGTTCGTTTAGAACTACCATGCAGTCAGGTATCTTCTGGGCACTCAGACCCACATAACAACATATAACATATATCTCATTAAGATGTCCTTAATGGGGAAATTCGTACCAGTTTGTGTATGTGCGTGTGTGTTGAAGTCCCAGGGTTGATGGGAAGAAATACATTTAGTTATTTAGATGATTCGTCGTTCCGCTCAGTCCTTACATATATAACAACAATAACGAAAACATTGGCACAACTCATTTAAAGATCTGCCTTTGAGAACACTTCATTGTAAATGGATATGGATAGTTCACCCAAAAATGTAATTCTGTCATAATTTACTGCTGAACACAAAAGAATATATTTGGAAGCATGTTTGTAACCCAACAGTTGTGAGGCACCATTGCCTTCCATAGTAGGAAAAAACAAAAACAGTGTGGAGTATTCAGCAGAGCAAACTAATTTATACAGGTTTGGAATATGTGGGTAAGTAAACAATGACAATTTTCATTTTTGGGTGAACTATTCTTTAACAACTGTATACAAATTAGAAATGTTTTAATTTATTGTACTGTATCTTCCCCATTTGTCAATGTTTCTTCTTAACATACTAACCCAGTAAAATAAGACGAGGACTTCCAGGTAGAAGTTTCTTCTCAACATCAGCTGCAGATGCAGCAACCTGAAGAGGACACAATACACAAATCAGAATACATATCATCATCACTTAAAGGAGAACTCCGGTCAATAGGGTGCAAATTTTAAAAAGAGGATAACACGGTGTAGGCAACACAGATTTTGTCATTGTTCTCTGTACTGACAGCACTCCAAATTTACCAAAAAAATTAGCTCAATGATAAAATTGACCTGAGTTCTCCTTTAATAAAGTAGAAAGAAGTCCATCAGTCCATCTTCATGTTCCTGAAAATGGGACATTAGAAGCTTGATTTGCAGGTGTGTGTGCCATGTTTTCAGGCTGGGACAGGACATCCTTCACCTTTTCAGTGTTTTAACTTTGAGGAACAGTCAAATGAAACTTAAGTGAATGTCCTCTGTTATATCGACGACGACTTAATGTACGTAACGTTAGTTGGAGCAAATTTATAGAGTGCAAAAGTATGCTGTTAAAATGACTGTGCTCATATACTGTACAAAGCCAAAATAATAACACTGACATTTAATAAGTTCATATAACTTCAAATGAGACAGACGTGTGCAATTCACTCGTGCTACAGAACCTAACATTAGCTGTTCCACCATCCGCGTAAAAAAACATACTGGCGAAAGGCGGTAAATTAAAAAACCTTCCGTACTTAATAAAAGAATCCAAAGAACGCACTTATTTGACATTTCCCTCTATATTAGGGTAACTTGTACAATGAAAGAACACAAATATGCTGCGCGTGCGAGCGCGGAGACACACACACACACACACACACACACACACACACACACACACACACACACACACACACACACACACACATGTTGGTGCGACAGCATTATGAGGACTATATATTCTATCCCCTTACACTGCCCCTATCCCTAAACCTACCCATCACAGGAGACATGCTGCAGTTTTAATTTTTTAATAAAACATTGTTTTCTATGTTTTTTAAGCCATTTGATTTATGAGGACTTTTGAAATGTCCTCATAAACCACCCATAAGTTGTAATACCAGAGTAATACACATGTCATTATACAAATTTGTGTCCTCATAAATCACATAAACAAACCCACACACACAACGCTTAACTTTGAGGAACAATAAATTTAGCTACATCCACTATCTATAAGCGTGAAATTAATAAGATTAAAAGTGAACACAATTATTTTAGATTCACCCGTGGTCTGGTACCTGTAAATGAGCTTCAATATGAAAGCTGTGCTTCCACCGATAAAGACGTGTGTCAGTCACTCTTGCCAACTGCCAAAGTACGTCATTCGCGGTTCCTTCCCTCCCCCACAGATCATGTGCTATTTAACGGTAAGAAACTGTGATTTCAGAAAACGGTTCTCGTGTGGTTCACGAGTAGGCACCGGCTCCAAACCGGCACCAGCACTGCCTTGGTGGAAAACGGGATAAATGAGGCTCTTAAGGCCATACTTGATCACTTTGAGACTATGGTTGACACTCTTCGTGAAATTGCTAAAAAAATATACACTCACCGGCCACTTTATTAGGTACCCCATGCTAGTAACGGGTTGGACCCCCTTTTGCCTTCAGAACTGCCTCAATTCTTCGTGGCATAGATTCAACAAGGTGCTGGAAGCATTCCTCAGGGAGTTTGGTCCATATTGACATGATGGCATCACACAGTTGCCGCAGATTTGTCGGCTGCACATCCATGATGCGAATCTCCCGTTCCACCACATCCCAAAGATGCTCTATTGGATTGAGATCTGGTGACTGTGGAGGCCATTTGAGTACAGCGAACTCATTGTCATGTTCAAGAAACCAGTCTGAGATGATTCCAGCTTTATGACATGGCGCATTATCCTGCTGAAAGTAGCCATCAGAAGTTGGGTACATTGTGGTCATAAAGGGATGGACATGGTCAGCAACAATACTCAGGTAGGCTGTGGCGTTGCAACGATGCTCAATTGGTACCAAGGGGCCCAAAGAGTGCCAAGAAAATATTCCCCACACCATGACACCACCACCACCAGCCTGAACCGTTGATACAAGGCAGGATGGATCCATGCTTTCATGTTGTAGACGCCAAATTCTGACCCTACCATCCGAATGTCGCAGCAGAAATCGAGACTCATCAGACCAGGCAACGTTTTTCCAATCTTCTATTGTCCAATTTCGATGAGCTTGTGCAAATTGTAGCCTCAGTTTCCTGTTCTTAGCTGAAAGGAGTGGCACCCGGTGTGGTCTTCTGCTGCTGTAGCCCATCTGCCTCAAAGTTCGACGTACTGTGCGTTCAGAGATGCTCTTCTGCCCACCTTGGTTGTAACGGGTGGTTATTTGAGTCACTGTTGCCCTTCTATCAGCTCGAACCAGTCTGGCCATTCTCCTCTGACCTCTGGCATCAACAAGGCATTTCCGCCCACAGAACTGCCGCTCACTGGATGTTTTTTCTTTTTCGGACCATTCTCTGTAAACCCTAGAGATGGTTGTGCATGAAAATCCCAGTAGATTAGCAGTTTCTGAAATACTCAGACCAGCCCTTCTGGCACCAACAATCATGCCACGTTCAAAGTCACTCAAATCACCTTTCTTCCCCATACTGATGCTCGGTTTGAACTGCAGGAGATTGTCTTGACCATGTCTACATGCCTAAATGCACTGAGTTGCCGCCATGTGATTGGCTGCTTAGAAATTAAGTGTTAACGAGCAGTTGGACAGGTGTACCTAATAAAGTGGCCGGTGAGTGTATATGCGAGTTGTGAGGACAGGCAAGTAGTCTGCTGACATCACTGACCGATTTTTACTTTTTGTTCCCTTGCATTTTGATGCGATAAGTTCTCATGCAGTGCAATGTACTGTCCAAAGTGCTACAGACATCCACTTCACATTGTGCCAGTGTAAATAGCCTAGCATCTTCCACAATCTCTGCTCTTTCAGCAATGAGACTGATCACCACTTTCAGTGGCTTTCGGAGTTCACAGAGTTGTGCGATAAGAACAACTACCGCGGCCCACAATGTTGATGATGGAGAACAACCTAAGCAACAGTGCCTGGACAGAATTCAGCCTCAGCGCTGGACTATTACAAGGAATTGCATTTCGGCGTACTGAACAACGCTATTAATGAGATCCGTGAGTGATTTCAGGAAAATGACATTAACACTTTGATTGCACTATGGATTTTCAGAAGGGATGTAGAATTGCCACTTTTCAATGCTATGCCAACTGGAGAAGTTTTGTCACTATTCAGAGAGTCAAAGTTAGTCCACAGTCTAGTAAACATTGGCAACCCCTTTACTGTTTTTAACTGTGCCAATGAACATGCATCTTGTGAAAGAAATTTTTCTTGCTTGTGCCAAATGAAAACATACATGAGAAACACCATGAGACAGGAGAGACTCTCGGGCACTGCAGTACTGAACACTGAACAGGCCATAGATGTGGATTTGGATAAAACAGTTAATTGCTTAGATTCTGTGCCTGGTGGACGCTGTTTAGCCCTTCCCTAAGGTATGCTGTTGTTTTGATACTTAAATTTGTTTGCTTAAAATTTCTACAAATAATTTGCTGATGCAGGTAAAAAAAAGACTTGTGATTTTTCTTTCTTGATGTTGGCCATGATAAACACTAAGACAAAACAGAACCTGTCAGTGACATAACTCCGCCCTGCTGGAAGGCGCGACGCCGCGCCTAAAAGTCCAACCGGGGAAGGAAGGCCTGCATTCTGAAGCCAGGAGCCAGAGAGGTGCCGGTATCTTGGGTAGCCAGGGAAGAGAGGGCTCATGTCTGAGTTCTGGGGCTGGAGAGGGCTGGAGCCGACAGTGGACTGTGCTCAGGGGGCATATGCTCAGAGTCAACGTGTGTCTGGCCCGGACACACATAGTAGCCGCAATATATGTGACCCATGCTGGCAAAATGAGTCGGAATGCACAAGGGCTAATTTCGGGCAACTGGCAAAACAAGTGAAAAATTGAAATTTTGGTCGAATTTTAGGTTTTAAAAAAAAATTGCTCATTAAGCCCTCATCTAGCAATCCCAATGCTCCAAATAGCAATTTAACATCTAAAAATATCTTTATTTGTACATTTTCTGAGAGGAGTATGTAAGGATTTTCGTTCAGGTTTGGGGAATGTATAATTAATTTGAATAATTCTTAATCAATAATTAATTATGCAGTTTGAACCAAATAACCATACATAATAAATCGCCCAAAAATGGGTTATACAGTTCCGGAATCTGCTTCAGATATACATAAATAATTAAACACAACGAATTGTAATTAATTAAGAATATGTATATCACAGGCAGATGGACTATATTCATTTTCAGAATCCCTTTAACAGAATTAACCGTACCTTTAACGAGTCAGTTCGTCCACCGAACTGCTTTGTTCGATACTTTTATCAACTCTCAAGAAGGGTTATTCTTAGCATAAATCTACTAATTAAAATAAGCTTACTTAACAGTATAATTTGTAGCGTAAGATCACACATTAAAGAGGCTTTGTTTCATGACCAACACACAGAGACGATCAAGAGCATAAGGGTGTTTAATAAAACGAAACTAGAATATATCACTACGTATGACTACGAACATATAACAAAGGAACAAAATTACGATAAGAAGAAAAGAAAATAGATCACAGGAATGGCAGAATTGTTACAACAGTTGAACCTTAAGAGCCAGCAAGGAAAATACACACTTTAACGCATTTAAATTCTGATTGAATCATACTTGCAAATAGACCTTCGTGTGGCTGGACAAGACAGCGTGTGTGTGGAAGTTCTCTTTGCTCGTGGGAGGGAGGCGTTCTTCTTATCCGTCCGGAGCGCATGTGGTTCGCGGGAGATTTGAAGTCTCAAAAGTAACTATTGAACTGAGGGAGAGTCCTTTCTGCGGACGCAGGTCAGACTGATCCGAAAACGTAAATGGCTGAGTTTTGTCCGAAGACAAGAACAGAGCGCTAAGAAATAGACTGAGATAAACGCAAAATAAAACAAAAGACAACAAAAAGACGCAAGACCAAAAACAACAAAGATCTAAAGGTGGTACAACACAGAAGAGAGAGCGAACGAACTGCAGCGCGGCCTTTTACCGGGAAGAGTCCACGCCCACTTTGGAAAGACCTCTCCAATGAGATCCTTTCTTGATTTGGCGGGGTTCCGTGGCCTTTGTCTTGTCGGAACGCCCCACTTTCGGATTTATGGCAGGTATGAATATGGTCAGAAACATTACAGAGATGGAAAAACATAGCAGAGTACATTTTAACGGAACCTCGTTTATATGGTTAGTTAGATCAAGTCGGAAGCTTTCATTTGCTATCATGAAAGACGTGTTTGACACACATACAAGTGGATATATGCTCTTAGGCTCTTTATACAGGCCCTTAGAGTTTTAACTACACAACTAACAATCTTAACTGGCATGATACAAAAACAGGAATACACAAGAATACAGGAATACATCATATTTCTCTTAGAATCACCCATTTCTCTGGGTTTTCCGTAAGGAATGCATCGGCGCGTGTCCATAGGTGTGTGCGTGCGTGTATCCGTGGGTGCGAGCGTGGATATGTGTGTGCGTGTGTTTTCATTTCACACATCTGGCTTCGTTCTCTCCGCAGAGATGGCTGTTAAATGATAGCAATCTGTTTGAAAACCCAGGTCCGAATTTTTATGGCCATTTGTGTAAACAATCTCGTACCCTAAAGGTGTCAATAGGCGAGCTATACCCAGACCCAGCGTCGCCAGCGGGTGATTTGCATCGGATGAGTCACACGGGGTTGACTTAGGAATTTTGGTGAGAAATGTGTGCATGGCATTTCAGAATTAGTGAACTCATGAGTTAAAATCAAATACTCTACACATTTTCTGAGAGGAGTATGTTTCCTTTGTACAAGAAAACGTCTCGGTTACGTATGTAACCCTCGTTCCCCGAGTAGGGAATGGAGACATTCCGTCTGATGACGACGATTGGGGTTTCGCTTAGAAGCCTATCACCTTCGAGTATTACAAAACGAGCCAATGGCAAGAAAATGCCATGGGTCTGCGAAATTTGCATAGCGTAACTCCGCCCCATGTTGTGGGTATATAAGGAAGTACGCTGGCATAACGCAGTCATGTTTTCCTGCTGAGGAGCCGAGACTGAACTCAGGCATTTCCAGCGGTACAGCAGAAGTGGCCATAAGACGGAACGTCTCCATTCCCTACTCGGGGAACGAGGGTTACATACGTAACCGAGAACCCACTGGGTTTCTACGGTACAATGAAGTCAGGGCTGTAGAAGCCGGACTTCATTTCGGCTGGAGGGACAATCTCGATCGGACCTTTCGCCAGTAAGGTAGCGACCTCCGCTCGCATGACAGGGGCATTGCCACCGACCATAGAGAAGCAGACTCCTCGAAACCGGGGAGGAGGTCGTGTAAACTGAATCGCATAGCCGAGCCTGATGGTCCTAGCAACCCAGCGAGACAGCTGGGGGAGCTGAAGCCACACGCCCAGAAACTGCACCAGCGGGGTCATGGGGGCCACAGATGTACCCACGGTGAGGCAGCGAAGCGGCATGACTGGCCCAGACTGGGGAGGCATAGCGTCCCAGTGTGGGGGCACAGCCATAGACCGCGTCCTGACAGAGGAGACCAGGGAAGGACGTGCGTTCCACTGGGGTCTGTTCTGACAGGGGTCTGGCGACAGAGGGGGACGAGAGTGGCGAGGCTCGTAAGTGGCACACACTGTCGCGCGCGCCCTCTGGGAACTCAGAGATGGGAAGTCAGTTCTGTACTTAACCACATTGGAACAAAGAATTCTCCTCTGGCCCTCCACCAGGGGAAGGAGTGGCCCTGCAACAATCTCCTCAACAGAACTGAAGCCCGTCTCTGAGCTGTCCGCATCAGGAGTACCACTTAGCCTGGCATTTAGCGGGCTGCGGGGCCTGAGCAGACTAGGGCGCCTTCCTGCGACCACCTCCAAGGCGCGGCCCGGGTGAAGGCTGCTGCTGGGGCCGGGCGGGAGGGGGCGGAAGTCGGAGTCAGAACATGTTTGATAGCCTCAGTCTGCTTCTGGGTATATATATATGTGTGTGTGTGTGTGTGTGTGTGTGTGTGTGTGTGTGTGTGTGTGTGTGTGTGTATAGCTTTTTTTGTCACAAATAAACTAATCAACTGTTATAGTGTTTGTTGTAGAATGGCCCATATAGCCTATTTGACCAGGATTTGTTTCTAGGTATGACTAAAAATGTGCTATTTACTTTCATTTATATTTGGATTGTGTGTGTATATATATATATATATATATATATATATATATATATATATAAATATTGTCCTTGCATTCTTTCTTGTGTGACACACCTGAATGAAAGGCTCATCATTATGCAGGGTCATTATCTAGTCAGGTGAGAACCACCTAATTATTCATGAGGGGGTTGGGCCGTTCACGCCCATCCGCATAATCCCTTTCCACTCAAAAAAATGTTTTTCACAATTTAAAACAATCTATTGTTTTATGTGAGTGATTAGGCAGGATGATTTTCAGATCATTTTGAAAAAAAACTCTAGGCGACAACATCCATTAGTCAAAAGTCTTGTGGACCGATATTTAGTATGCGTTTTGTGGCCTTATTTCAGAAACTTTATTTTTTTGTTTTTTCAATAACCACGCATAAACAATATTCTCTCAAAAATACAAACATGTACATACATGTTGCTCATACATTATGGTAGCCATATTTGTGCTAAATAGAGTGTAATTTCACCTGTGTCATTAATATGTTTATAAGCAACTGAAAAAAGCACAAATGTCAGGGCATGTCAAAACATCTCAAGAACCCCCAAAACACCTTAGACCTGTAACGAATGTACACAATAATAATATACATAAAATGTATTTAAGGGGGGCCGGAAGGCCAATTTAGCTCAAAAGGAAATGATTCATCGATTTGCAATGAATCTTGACCGAATCACTATGGAACCGAGCAAATGACTCGTTTAGAGTTCATTTGAACGGGCCGTAATTATAACCTTGGCACAGATATAAATATCCAATCTATAGTGAAACACTATGTATTAGCAAGGTAACTTTAGATCGACAGTACAAGACATTAAATGTGCAAGCACAACACAAGGCAAATATCTTTTCAAATACAAACAATACTTTATTGATTATCCTAAAACATAAAACTAATATCTAACACAAACACACGCACACGCATTCATACAAGTTGCAGAAAGAAAGAGAGTGAGGAAAGAATGAGTTTTAAGAGTGAGATAGTGAAATCCCAAGTTTCTATATGCACTTATAAGACATGACCTGAACGAACCACCAAGCATTAATTTAAACCTTCGTTTCTTAGACAGGTTCTTCAATTTACATTAAAGCACCAGTTCAGTTAGAGTCTGGAGTACTTGCTTGTCTTTGCCTTGCTTAGGGAATTCCCTTTTCGGCGTAAAGGGGGTTTCCCGTCCGTTGCTTGGCTGGCTGTGCCTGGAGACGTCTTGGGGCGGCCAATCACGTGGCGTGTTGGCGCGGATGAATGAAGTCTTTGAAGTTGAAGCAGGCTTTGCAGTTGAAACGTTCAAACGAAACTTTGCAGCAAAACTTAACTTAGAACCGAGACTTTTAACGGAAAAGAAAACAAAGGAAAAGAAAGGAAAGTGAGACGAGTTAGATGGCTTGAATGAGCTGTTTTAACCCCGATCTTGATGGGTTATTTGTCTGCTGGTCTAATTTGGTCTGGTCGATGTAACTTAGAAGCGTGCGAACACGCTCTTTGTTGTTTTCAGAGAGAAGCATGAACAGGAACACTCTCTTGCTGTTGCTAGAGAGAGGCGCAAACTTAATTCAACACCGAACCGAACTCAAAACCGAACTCCCTGGATGGAAGTTTCTGAACTGAATCTAATTCCTTTGTTCGGGTCTTTAACTTAAAAGTTAGCCCAACCTCTTTTGGAGAATTCTGACCAATGAGACAATGGCATCATTTTAGGGGGTGGATCGAGTTCCTACTTATCGTTATCTGGGATCTGCTTGGGTTCCAGCACTTAGCAGAGAACAAGAGACCACAGTTTAAACATTATAGATTATTATAATCATACAAAACATTTTACACAGATTTCAATCAAGCCATCTTTTGAATTAAGGGCATACGATTCTTTTGATTGGAAGCACGATACTCTTTCATCCATACACACAGTTATAACACGATTACATGATTTATATGTGATCTAAGCATAATACAAACATGAATTGTAGGAACAACAAGAATTATGATGTTTGATTATAAGTCCACTGAGCATTGTTCTGTGTGAGTTTTAATGGGTTTGATATGTAAAGTCTGTGTAAGTCTGTGTAAGTCTCTCACATTCCATGAAAGCGTGATCTGTTTTACATCTCTGTCCTGCTCAGCAGTGGTGCTGCTGAGGGGGGGGGGGGGGGGGGGGTCAAAGGTGGTCAGGCCCCTTGGTGGTCAGGCCTCGTTTCACCATTTCTGAGCAGCTTTGTCTTGCTTAAGGATAATAGTGACAGCGTTTTTCCTGTTTAGGCTTATCTCTGGGGCCTGCGGGGCCATAAAAGTCTTCTCTGGGGGGTTTTCTAGACAATTTGGAGCCGTCTTGTGACTTTGGAATGTGGTGTTCAGATCCGGAATGCTGAATCACATTTGAATGAATCCCATGAGAGATTAATTTGATTAATTTGTGTTTGGTTCATCCTTAAAATCTCTACAGACCCCAGAGGGTTAAAAGAGCATGTGAAAACGTATTTTTGAAAATTTGCTCATTGCAACTTATTTTGTCACCATGGGTCACATACAGTGAAAGAAACACATCTTTGATCTCGCTAGTTCCGACAGGAAGGGTAGGCTCAAACTGCTTTCTTGGGAGCGGGCTTGGAATTTCCTTCACTGGAACAGACTCTGGAATTTCCCTCGCTGGAACAGACTCTGGAATTTCCCTCACTGGAACAGACTCTGGAATTTCCGTCACTGGAACAGACTCTGGAATTTCCCTCACTGGAACGGACTCTGGAATTTCTCTCACTTGGCTGGTGGTAAATGGGGATCCATTATGGACAAGCACCCATTCCACGGAAAAATACCAGAGGCCTGTCTCCAGTCAGGCGTCCTCTTGTCTCTGCAGTGAGACCTGCCCCGAAAAATACACAGAGGCTGGTGTCATCATAATGGGTGAAAGAGACCAGATCCAAATTCCCCTGTGTCTGGGCCTCGGGGGACAGATCCCCCTGGGAGAGGAGGAAAATCTTCACTGCTGCTCGATCCATCGTTAAGTCTGTTATTCTTTCATAGATGTTTGCAAATAAGATGAATGCAGGATCTAAATGCAAGCATTTTAAGTTTAAAAAGAACTCAGGAACAATAAACATTAACAGAACAACCAAATCTAACACGATTATAACAGACAACTGAACAGGACCAAACACATGGCTTAAATACACTGAGCAAACAAAGGAGCTAACGAGATAATTAATGAGGTAACAGGTGAATGGGTGAATCAATGACACACACTGCAAAACTAGGTCAAACTAAAACAGGCAAACAGAAGCTGAATGCAGAATTAAAACTAAGTGTCTGTTTACACGACACCGTTTTAAACTAAAATCGTAGAACTTTTTTATGCGTTTTGGCTGTTCGTTTACACGACAACAGCATTTTGGGTGCCTGAAAACAAACTTTTGAAAATGGGTTTCAAAGTGCAAGTTTTTGAAAATGGTCTCTGTTACCCCTTTTCCACCAAAGCATTTTGAGAGCCGGTTCGGAGCTGGAGCCTACTCGCGAACCAGTTTGTGTTTCGATAGCCAAAGAACCGGTTCTCGGCCAGGAAAATTGGTTCCAAAGCGGCACCAACGCTGGACTAGAACCATTCTTTTACCACGTCATTCTTACGTGGTAGTTGGGGTTGTGGCTGGCGGTGGGGTTATTGTCACCAACAACACAACAGGAAAGGTTGTGACCGCCATTGCTAAAAACACAACACAAAGTTGGCGTAAACAACAAAAACGCGAATCTCTGAAGACGATGACATCATGCACGTGTATTACGTATTCAGTCAATTCATGGCAAAAGGAATGTTTGAAAATGTAAACTGATATTTCCTACTGACACAGTAAAGCAAAAGATATAAATAACTGGCTTAAAACCATTTTTTTGTGGGTGAAAATACTAACATGCCTAAGACTTTTCCACGATAGTGTGTGTGTGTGTGTGTGTGTGTTCTGCCTATGAGAAACTCTGCACATCCCTGATTTGAGCCATCTCAAATCAGTCCAAAATTCCTTCACTGTCTCTTTAACAATGTCAGCGTCACCTCTGCTGAGAGCAATTTATTTTCATTCAGCTCCTTTGTTAACCTTGGCATATTATTTAGGAAGAAATCTGACTTTTACAACATGTTCAGAAAACGTTATATAAGATGTAATAACATCTTTAAGTTCATGAACATCAAGGAACGAGTCAAATAACACCTGCCAATCTGTAGTGGCAAAACAACAATTAAGTTACTCTACTTTTCTTACCTTCTCCAACAACTGCTGTACGGTTTGTGGGAGTTTTTTCACATTTAGTCTTCTGCTGTTATCTCTGCAGTAGGTGGACAATATTGTTCTGATTTGCCTAAGGCAGGTCTGCACACTGCTTTATAAGCATTCCCAAAGCATTTATCCAATGTTTGTGTTGAACACATCAGAAACGTGATGTACTGTATTAAGAGCTGGAAGATGAGCAGACAAATCACAGGAATTGAAGACTCGCCGTATAAACACCAGTTGATCCATGGACCCAGTGCATCATTAAAGCATCTTGTCATTTTATCAGCAGCTTCAGTATTATTTGGTCCCAAACGTATAGACAAGAATCTATCCAAAATCTATATCCATACTCTCTGGGTAAATAATTAGATAATTGTGACCAAGATGTATAGCTTAAATGAAATATATTCCATATGCCAGCATGGTGTATCTTCAATCTTGTATATCCATTATTTATCTTCAAGCAGAAGGGACTGCAAGAAAAATTCTGAATGATATCAATCCACAATCTGACTTGTGATGCAGCCTGAATCATAACCACGCAATGTTGTTTCATTTGGCCAGAAGAGAACTGGCCCGTCGACTGAGCCTGGTTTCTCCCAAGGTTTTATTTGATCCATTCTGTAACCGATGGAGCTTGGTTTCATTGGGGACAGTTAATTTTCAGCAATATTACTGACTTGAATGCACTGACACTATTAGACGAGAACTGAACTGAGCTGGATGATGACAGTGTTTTCTCCAGAACTGCTTTATAGCTGAATTGCACTCATTTATTTTTTAATGATCTTTACACAGTCATTGAACAGAACTGAATAAACACTGAACTGACCTCAGCTGCTTTGAAACAATCAGGGCTGGGTTTCCCAAAAGCATCGTAAGCTTAAGTTGATCGTAGAACAATTGCCACCAATGGTCTCTACGATCAACTTAGGCTTACAATGCTTTTGGGAAACGCAGCCCTGTATTGTATAAAACTCTATATAAATAAAGGTGACTTGACTTGATTTGTTGAACTTTACACAGTTATTGAACTGAAGTAACACTGAACTGACTTTATCTTTATAATGACAAAATTGTCTTTTTAGAGGTGCTTTACAGGATAATTATATTATGTTTGTATCACTGAATCGGTTTCCTGTTTATTACTGTGAAGCTACTTTGAAACAATCTTTATTGTATAAAACACTATAGAAATAAAGATGACTTGACTACATTCATTGTTATATGTGTGAATCCTGAGGGTCATGACAACAGCAAAGTGTCTCAGATGCAGAATTGTATTTAGCTACACGGAACAAAAACGTTAAACCTATTTCTTTCAGGAAATGCACATTACTTTTATAGTTTAAAGGGAGGCTCCTTGTGATAATACACCTTAAAGAAAAGAGACTCTTGTGTATTCTCACTGTGTTCCTGATGCATGACCTTGAAGACCAGTCGAAGGCTAGAAGCAGCTGCAGGTGAATTATAACTAGTGGATTTACTTGTTATAATTCACAAGGCAGTGATCTTTCATCCTTTTCAATGAATCTCACAAGATCCAAGATCCACAACCCCGAATGAACACAGTGTGGTGGAATAAAGCTTACTTATACAGACGACACACATATCCGTCAAAGGAGAATTACTCATCTATGCTATAGAAATAAATATGTAACACTGTGAACACTATTTGTGGAGTATATGTGTGGAGCTTTTGGTTACCATTGC
Organism: Semotilus atromaculatus; assembly: GCA_031834385.1. Classification (NCBI taxonomy): domain Eukaryota; kingdom Metazoa; phylum Chordata; class Actinopteri; order Cypriniformes; family Leuciscidae; genus Semotilus; species Semotilus atromaculatus. The sequence continues at coordinate 1,363,959 of JAULUF010000057.1, read as the reverse complement.
CATTTCGTTATCATTGACTTGTTGATCTATGTTTGTTTCTATTCCAGACATGCTATTATATGTGCTATATATAAGTGAAGTTCTCACACAGTTTTTGTTTTGGATAGACGATGCAAAATCAGCATAGACAGCTTCTTAGACATTGACCCTTCGACATACATTATATGAAATCAAATAATCAATCCTTTCAGGAATAAGATCACTCGAAAATAGTTTTAACTTTTTTAATGTACAGAAAAAACATTTACTCAGAATGAATAGAACCTCTATCATGTGATTATGTGATAATTCTAGGCAAATGTGATAAACAGCTCACTGCTGTCAAGCCAAATTAATGTGTAAAAAATAAAAGCTTTACAGCTGGACTTCCAAAAGTCTGTGTTCCTGATGAAGGATACACTGAGGAATTTGAGCTATAAGAATGAATGCACCACTGTACAAAAGAGCCACTAACAATGAACCATAGAAAAATGCGATACTGGCCGTCCAGATTTCTGAAATGGGCTTCCTGAAAAAAAAAAATGGAAAAAAAAAAACGTATTATTCAAGTACTGTACTAATGAGCGATATAGGATCACATTCATGGGCATAATAGGTAACATTCTGTTATATGTCAGTGTTTTACCTCTTTTGTATTTGGTTCATAAGCTATTTCAGTGCATAAATACTGTTTACAGCTCCAATAAATATTTTGGTTCAATATGCTTATTCAGTGGCCAACTACAAAGAAAGATATTCGTAGGTTGATTCCCTAGGAGAAAGAGAGAGAGAGAGAGAGAGAGAGAGAGAGAGAGAGAGAGAGAGAGAGAGAGAGAGAGAGAGAGTGAGTGTGTGTCTGTGTTTGTGGACTCTTATGAATGATAATAGATGATTTTTTTCTTTAAAATGAATGCCAATTACGTTTGATTTCCAATGAAGCGCTCATTAGTATCAGCTCATTAGCTCATATTTCATAATATAGTGTTATATCCACATTATTCCAAATGTCTTATTCAGTGGTGAAATAACAGACATTATAATAATAAATAACAACTATTATTAAACAGAGACACTTTAATTTAGGGTCCAAATCCTCAGTATTAACTAGGTAGATATTATATTACTAAGATATTGGCTGTTTATTACTGTACGTTCACACCGCCGCCGACTTGAGCTTCCAAAGCTACCGGAAGTCATTCATATGGAAGCTGGCTTCTTTCAGCTGCAAGGAGCGTCGAATCCCTCGGCGTCGCGTTTTGGGCGTTTTGAGCGTCTTGAGCGTCAATCAGAAAGTTGAAAGTAGCTCAACTTTATGGTAATGAGCTATGACGCGGTTCAGCGGCAAACCAATCGGAATATAGACGTGCTTCGCGCTGGCTGATTCCGGAGAAACATACGATGTAAACTTTCATTCCTACCAAAACATTAGTTCCGATTAAAACGTTAGCCGCAGCTGCTGCACCAGCCGTGATACTCTCCGAATTTGAGAACGGTCCTGGAGGGTGTAATGAACGAACCCAAAATCTCCGAGTCCGACGTCTTGTCCGCATACAATAAAGCAGCACCAAACACAACAACTTTTTGACAAGATTATCAGCAAGATTATCCATAATGATCCAGTGATATTTGAGAATGAGCGCAACTTTTATTTGAAATATTTACGAATGCTCTTTTTGAGCGGGAATGCAATTCATTTGCTCACGGTAACACGATTCTACCAATTGCACTAATGCAAATAATAATAATAATAGCAAATTTTTTTTTTTTTTTTTTTGACCAAATGTGACCAAAACGGTTATAAAAATGCTGTCATTATAAAAGGTTTCTTTAATGTATTGCTTGTTTTTTCTGTTTATTACATTTCATGTTGTGACACTTCTCTTCTCCCTGCTACGTCAGAGCGGCCAAAGCGTCAACAAGCTTCCCCGTACTTTTTGACAAGCGTCCTTGACAGGGCGGCCAGAGCTTCTTTGCAGCTCAAGTCGGCGGCGGTGTGAACGTACAGTTAGTGTTTATAAGCTCATATTAATGCCTTATTCTGCATGACCATATTCTACATTGCTTAATCCTTTTTAAGGTTTAATTGAACTTTAATCGTCATTGAAAAAACAAATATCCCCTCCAGACATCACTTTTAGACATTACTGTACATCAGTTCAACACAAATTTAACATAATTGTTCGCTTTTTGCTTAATTAAAAAATGTGCTTGTCAAACAATCTGTTCATGTAATCTCAGTATAGGGAAATTAAGTTATTTTAACAAAGCATTGTTTGGGTATTAGGATTCATTAAAACTGACATCCATGAAAGTTCATTGCTGATATTCAAACCAGGCACAAGAACCAAAGGCATTTCTTATTATTGACAATAATAATGACACATTTGGAGACAGCCTGTTTAAATTTGCACATGGTATTCCCAACCCGATTTCACGGCAATTCGTACACATTTTACGAGGTGGCTAATTCACGTACGAATGCGTAAAATTTTTGCTAAACTCTTACATATTTTACAAGTTGCCCAATTCGTATGAATTCATATGAATGATCTACCTTTTACCCTACCTAAACCTACCTGTCTTTGGGGTTTAGACAAATCGTACGAGTGAGGTTGTACGAATTCGTACGAATTAGCCACCTCGTAAAATACGTACAAATTGGTCATGAGATAGCGTTGGTATACCGGTAATTCAACCCAGACCACATTGACTTTTTAACAAAATGTGGCTCCATATGCAGTAGAAACTTTGGTAACACTTTATATTACGACCCGCAAACAACTGCGTAAGTAAACCGAAATTACGGTGTACGTTTCTGTAATTATAGTGTACTTCTGTGTAGGTATAAGGGAACAATATGTTAAGTTTTGGGTCATAAAGGAGTAACAAGCGGCACTTTAATTTACAGCCCGCAGGAGTCACACTTACCCTGTAAATACAGTTGAAACGGGTAACAAACACTACTTACTATGTAACAATACGAAACAACACGATTTGCACAGTACCGAGAAATTTACTCTTATTAAGAAAAAAAATAAATAAATAAAATTACACAGTAGGCTATATTTGCCCTGACATTTAAGTGTCATTACAATACAATGTGATAAGGTAAGTATTAAGTACGACATGTTACGTTCTAAATTAAAATCATAGCAGAAACATTTTTTTTTTGGCTTAACGTTAAGTAGTTTAGTAAGACAAGCCGATAAATTAAATTTTTATCATACTGTGCTTACATACAGCCATATATATATATATATATATATGTTGAATTTACAACCCACAGATGTCAAAATTACCCTGTAACTACATTGCACAAGAACATATTTTGCCAGAAATGTGATAAAAACTTTTATAAACAACAGACGTACAATTTTTGCCTGGAATATATTAACAGAATAGGTTCCTGTTAGTTTTAAAATAATTACATCATAAATAATTTGCTTATATATCTGGTTGTAACCCTTTATTACCCACAACTTAACATATTATTCCCTTATACCTACACAGAAGTACACTATAATTACAGAAACGTACACCGTAATTTCGGTTTACTTATGAAGTTCTTTGCAGGTTATATATCTGCTTGTTACCCCTTTATTACCCACAACTTAACATATTATTCCCTTATACCTACACGGAAGTACACTATAATTATATAAACGTACACCGTAATTTCGGTTTACTTACGCAGTTGTTTGCGGGTCGTAATATAAAGTGTTACCGAAACTTTTTTAAAGTGCTATATAACTAGAGAAAACAAAGGGCTGGAGAGTTTCTTTTGGCAAAAACGTTATTTTTGATTTTGGCGCCACCCCTTTGACTGTTCGACTGTCTGTGGGCGGAAATACAAAAATGCAGAGGTTCAATCTATAGTTTCAGAAAAAGCCTTTTGCTGACAAATAGGATATATGGGTGCGTGGAGCACACATTGTTCATCTACATTTACTAATGGCATTGTAACAATACAAAAATGGTTGAAAATAGGGGGAACTGTTTCTCTAAAGCATTCTCCAACAGTCTTCCATTACACCATGCTTGAGTGCAAATGAAGTTTTCCAGTTTCTCATTTTATTTCCCAATAATTTTGTCTACTGTTGAGTCTGTATGTTTATATGTTCCTTCTCTTCTTTGGGAGCGTACCGGGGTTGAGAGTGCTTTAGGTGAATGAATGGTACTGTCTCTTCCCATTATAGCTGTGCTGTAAACAAAATAAAGCCCCAAACCAGCAGTGGCAGAAGATCCGACCGCTCCAATGCTCTTCCAAACCCGTGGGAAATTTGTGTATCTCTGCATTAAGGTCCTGGATTACATACAGCAGGAACGCAAGAAGACATTGTCAGCTTAGACAAACACAAATAAGATGACAGTGTGAGGTCCCTTTTTTATTAGTGTTTATGCTTTGATACCCCCAACGTTGTTCACATGTAGAAATATCATACACTCTAAAAGGTTTTTCTATTGTGGCCTATTCTCTGTTTTGTCCGTTCATTTATCACAACATTCAAAATAGGTGGGTTTACACAGAGATTTGGCAGAATTTCTTCTAATTCTGCCAAATCTCTGTCACAGCGGTTTGACACATGCTAGAATAATCTGACAAGCACTAATAAAGTGTATGTAATTAAGACCTCTGTTTCAACAGCAGATAACAGGTTTAAAGAAGAACCATAAGAACATAAGAACTAATCACAACTTTCACACAGAAACTGGAAACAAGAGACTCTAATATAACAGTACTTTTGTGTACAAAAATAAATAAATAAATAAATAAGCAAATTTTCAACCATGAAGATGGTGCTTAAAGAAACGCACTCTGAGCAACCACACAAAATAATTAATATGACAAAACAACACCAGTCAGAATAAACTGTATCTGACCTTATTTGTCTCCACAAGTCAGTGATAACAAGAGCTGCTTGCTGCTTTCACAATCGGACTGATGAAATTGATTTTGCATATATATTGTTCAAGGTTACAACCATGGGTTTAGTAGAGCTGCGAGATTAATCGTTAAAAGACCGCGATCTTGATCCAAACACCTAAATGACAACAATCCGCCTGTGTTTATTAAACCTTTGACAAAATCACATCAACACATTCAGATCTGCGTTGGCGCTGCCTCTGAGACAGAGAGAGCTGTTATCATGTTTAAGTGTTAAACAGTCTTTTCAACCACACAGTATCATTATTTCTGTGTTAAAAATATTATAATTATCACAGAAATACTGGGATAAAAGTTTATAGTTCAGATATAAACACTGATGTCTATGGTAGTGATCAAAATGGAGCAAATTATCTTTTGAAAGTAGCGTGACCCTTGAAATAAAGATCATTTCAATTACATAGTTATGACAATTGGTGGCCACAAGTGACCTAAAAATGTGTCACTGAATCATTTATTCAAAATATTCGTTCAAAAACGTTGATTCATCCAGTAGATAATGAAACAAGTGAACGTCTCCGGTTACGTATGTAACCTTAGTTCCCTGAAGGAACGAGACGCTGCGTGGAAAACGCTGCGGGAACGCTTCTTGCGTTGTGCTTCATGAAACCAGTATGAAATCAGTCCAATGGCGAGACGGAGCGTCATAGGCGGGTGACGTCATCGACCAGGAAACTATAAAGCACCCCAAAATCACACACGCGCCAGCTTCTGGAAAAAGTCTGAAGCAAGTGATCTCGGGCATGCAGGGAGTATGGCAAAGACACGCAGCGTCTCGTTCCTTCAGGGAACTAAGGTTATATACGTAACCGGAGACGTTCCCTATCAGGAACTCGAGCTGCGTGGAAAACGCTGCGGGAACGCAAATACCCACGTCTTCATACGAGCAAGTGTTCGCAGTGTGAAATCAGAGCGCACAAGCTGACGAAAGCACCTGCGCCCCTGGAGTGGAGCCAAAGTCAAGTTGGTCAAACTTTACGAAAGTATGCGGCGAGGACCAGCCTGCCGCATCACAAACATCTTGGAGTGAAACTCCTGACAAGAGAGCTTTAGAAGCAGCCATACTCCGAGTAGAGTGAGCTCGTGCAGCCAAAGGTGAAGGCTGACCAGCGGACTCATAAGCAAGTGAGATGGCCTCAACCACCCACTTGCTCATCCTCTGCTTAGACACTGGCGACCCCTTCTTAAGTGGTCCAAAACAAACGAACAACTGTTCAGACTTTCTCCACAGGGCAGCTCTGTGGACATAAGCGTCTAAGGCCCTAACAGGGCAGAGCAGATTGAGTTTCTCTTGGTCTGACGTCAGAAAAGGAGGAGGACAGAAAGCTTGCAGCACAACAGGCCTAACAGGATTAGTTGGGACCTTAGGAACGTAACCCGGTCTAGGGTGAAGGAAAGCTTTTACCATGCCGGGTGAGAATTCCAAGCACGAGGGAGAAACCGAGAGAGCTTGAATATCCCTGATTCTTTTCAAAGAGGATATAGCAAGTAAAAAGATGGTTTTGAGAGTAATAAACTTCTCAGAAACTTCTTCAATGGGCTCGAATGGAGCAAGGGAGAGGCCCTGTGCGAGCTGCTGGCCTCAGCCTCAAAGTGCCACGAAGGAAACGTGATATCAGTGGGTGTCTCCCTAGAGAGGCTCCACTTAAAGGGACATGGTAAGCAGATAAGGCCGCCACGTACACCTTCAGTGTGGAGTGGGATAACCCCGTAGAGAAACGCTCCTGCAGGAATTCCAGCACTGCACCCACCGGGCAGTTAACTGGGTCTAGCAGATGTTCTCTACACCAAGAAGTGAAAAGCTTCCACTTCAAGGCATATAATTTCCTAGTGGCCGGAGCTCTGGAGTGAAGGATGGTCTCAACGACCTCAGTCGAGAGACCGGCTTCTATAAGCTGGGCCCCCTCAGGGGCCAAGCCCATAACTTCCACAACTCTGGGCGGGGGTGAAAAATCGACCCGCTCGCCTGAGAGAGAAGGTCCGTCCTGATCGGAATCTCCAGAGGAGAGCCGTCGAGGAGATATATTAGGTCCGCAAACCATACTCGGGCCGGCCAGTACGGGGCTACCAAGAGTAGACTGACCCCGTCCCGGCGAACCCTCTCCAGAACTGCTGGGAGCAGAGCAATCGGGGGAAATGCGTACAGACGTGACCTCGGCCACGGCTGCACCATAGCGTCCAACCCCAACGGGGCTGGATGACTCAGAGAGAACCACAGTGGACAGTGTGTTGTCTCCCTGGACGCAAATAGGTCTACCTCGGCACGACCGAAATGATTCCAAAGGAGCTCCACCACCTCGGGGTGGAGTCTCCATTCCCCGGGCCTCGGCCCCTGCCTCGACAGGAAGTCTGCCCACTGATTTAAGTACCCCGGGATATAAATCGCCCTCAATGAAAGAAGCTTCCCCTGGGACCACAGGAGGATCTGGCGAACCAGCTTGTATAACGGGCGCGAACGCAGCCCTCCCTGGTGACTTATGTGGGAGACCACCGATGTGTTGTCTGACCGGACAAGAACATGATGGCCTCTCAGGTCTGGGAGAAAGTATTTCAGAGCCTGAAACACTGCCAACATTTCTAAACAATTTATATGCCATGAGAGATGGTGATCCTGCCACAGACCCTGAGCTGGGCGACCACTCATGATCGCCCCCCAGCCCGTGAGGGATGCATCCGTTGTTAGCGTTACACGACGACAAGGAGCTCCCAACACGGGACCCTGGGACAGGAACCAAGGTTCTTTCCACATGGCCAAGGCGCGAAGACACCGTCGCGTAACCTTGATCATGCGGAGCGGGTTTTCCCTCGGGGAGAACCCCTTGGTCCTGAGCCACCACTGCAACGGTCTCATGTACAACAGGCCACAAGGTATAACGTTGGACACTGCTGCCATCAGACCTAACAGTCTCTGAAACTGTTTCACAGTGAGCGACTGGCCTAGCTTCACTTGTTTGACGGCCGTGAGAATCGAAGCGATGCGAGCAGGAGACAGGCGAGCCCGCATCGTCGTTGACTCCCAAATTACACCCAGAAAGGTGGTACTCTGTAGTGGAGATAGCACACTTTTCTTGGTATTGAGCCTCAACCCCAATCTCTTGATGTGAGCGAGAACGACATCTCGATGTCGAACCGCCTGAAGCTCCGATTGAGCTAGAATCAACCAATCGTCGATATAATTTAAAATGCGGATGCCCTGGAGTCGCAGCGGAGCCAGAGCTGCATCCATGCATTTCGTAAATGTTCTGGGAGATAGAGCTAGGCCGAACGGAAGAACCCGATATTGGTATGCTTCGCCCCCGAAAGCGAACCTGAACTTCCTGTGTTGTGGAAGGATGGACACGTGGAAGTAAGCGTCCTTTAGATCTATCGTGACAAACCAGTCCTCGGATCTGATTTGTGACACGATCTGTTTGAGTGTAAGCATTTTGAACTTGAGCTTCCCTACTGTTCGATTTAGCAGGCGCAGATCTAAAATTGGACGCAACCCCCCATCCTTCTTCGGAACTATGAAGTACCGGCTGTAATAACCTGACTCCCTGCTGGGAGGGAGAACTCGTTCTATAGCCTCCTTGAGCAGAAGAGTTTTTACCTCCTGTTCCATTACCAGAGCCTGCTCGGGGCCCACCACTGTGGGTAGGACCCCCCCTGAATGGAGGTGGACGAGACCTGAACTGTAACCTTTTTCGACTGTCTGCAGGACCCACTGAGATACGTTTGGAAGGCTTTTCCACTCTGCCAAAAAATCTACTAAGGGTACCAGCCTCTCGAGGCTGGCCTCTGGAATAGTTGGCGCTGCAGACACAGTGCCCTGTAACAGCGCACCGGCAGGGAACAACTGGTCTGACAGCTTTAGATCCCTCCTCGGAGGGAGCGAGCGCCCCTCGGGAAAACGCTCGCTGGGACCGTCCACGCCCCGGCACGAAGGCGGGGTTGGAAGAACGGGCCCCTGAGGGCCCGAGAGAGAATGGGCGCCGTAAAAAGAGGCGAACACCTTTCCCTCACGGTGGGGACGACCCTCAGCATCCTGACTGGGGCGTCAGGATTTCTTCGACGAAGCCTTTTTGGCGATAATAACTGTCCTCAGATCAGCCTTACCCCTCGAAGACTTCACCTGAGAGCGCCGCGTCCCCTGCCAGCTTTGCTGAGGAGGAGCACGAGACGCGACACTCTGTTTTTGTTGCGCCCTATGTGAGGAGCTAGTCGTCGGCTGGGACTGCCCCCGCCCAGCAGCCCCAGAGACATGAACACGAAGAGGGAGGAATTTTTGGAGCGCCGCTGCCTGCTTTTTCTCTTCTTGAAACCTCTCGATGACAGAATTTACAGAGTCACCGAAGAGGCCAGCAGATGACAGCGGGGCGTCCAGCAGAAAATTTTTCTCTTTATCTTTCATATTAGAGAGATTTAACCATAAATGTCTCTCCGTGGTCACCAGGGCTGGCATAGAACGGCCCACTGATTTGGCCGTCTCCTTGGTGACACGGAGAGATAAATCTGCTGCCTGACGAAGCTCTCTGATAACATCAGCACTAATTTCCTCCCCTTCACTCACATCTTTTAGTAGATCAGGCTGATAAGCCTGCAAAATGGACATAACGACGAATAAGCATAACCAACGAATAAGCTTTGCCCACCAGCGCCGAGGTATTTCTTAAAGGCTTGGTGGGCAAAGCCGGTGTCTTAAATGATGATGCTGACTCAGGAGAAAGATGGCTAGCGATCGTTTCTTCAGCTTTAGGCATCGCACCATAACCGTGAAATTTAGCACCAGTAATATTAGAATACGTGGAGGTTTGCTGACTAAACACACGGGAAGACACAGATCTCTTCCAGGACCTCGACACCTCGGTGTGGAGGTCTGGGAAAAAAGGTAGACACCAGCGTGGAGGCATAGCACGGGAAGGCAAAAATCTTTCATCTAGCTTACTTTTAGATCTAGACTCCTGCCTATCAGCTGGCCACTCAATGCTTAATTTTTGAACAGCTCGAGTGAGCACCTCCATAAGCTCCTCACTAGCAGGAGACTGAAGTGACGAGTCCCCAGTCTCTAAAGTATCAATGCTTTCAATATCCAGCTCCTCAGAACTGGATAATTGAAGCATTGGTGCCTCAATCTGGTCGGAAGAAACCGCAACGCGTGCTTCCGAAACCAGATCTGAGGCACTGGATCTAACAGGTAAAGGCTGAGATAAGACAGAGCCCGTCTCAAACCCCGCTGTTAGATCCATTTGCGATCCCCACGACAGGCGTCGCCGCTCTGCCTCGACAGAAGCGGGACCCGAGCCGCGGGGAGCGCGCACCGAACCACTCTCCTCGAAGAGTGATCGGCGGGAGCAGAGCGTTCTAAGGGGAAAACGCTCGCAATGCACACAATCAGCCCCCTCGAGAGCTGACTGGGCATGCTGCACTCCCAAACAAACAACACATAAGTCGTGTGTATCCCCGCCAGTAAGATAACGAGAGCAGGGAGGAACACACTTCTTATATTGCTGTTCGCTCGTCATGATATAGATATATATATATATGTGAAATATAGTTTTATATATAGTGAAAAACTCCTGCCTAGTAGCAACTAAGGACAGACAAAAAACACTTTCAGACAATGATTTCACACAGAGCGCTTTGCTGAAGACAACAGAAGCTGGCGCGTGTGTGATTTTGGGGTGCTTTATAGTTTCCTGGTCGATGACGTCACCCGCCTATGACGCTCCGTCTCGCCATTGGACTGATTTCATACTGGTTTCATGAAGCACAACGCAAGAAGCGTTCCCGCAGCGTTTTCCACGCAGCTCGAGTTCCTGATAGGGAACTATTTATGAGTGAGTCATTGAATCATTCACTCAAACTGATAAAAAAAAAAAGAATTCATTCAAATTAATTAAACATTTTAAATAGATAGCACCAATTAACACTTTGTCAGAACCTCTAAATTACATTATTTTATTCAGTTGTCTGTCCAGAATCGTGGGAAAATCATGATCTCTATCTGAAACCAAATAATCGTTATTTTTCGTGACGTTATCCAGAAACATGCTGCTCTAGGGTTTAGTCGATCTGACCCCGAATTAGACATTTATTTACTTACTATTTCACTTGATGCCAAATAGGCATACAGCAACACTATCAGTAACATATGGCTCATGGAAAATGTTTTATTTATTTAATTATGTATCACTGCATTATAGGCTATCATCAGTACATCCAACGCATTCTCATCCTTTGGCGTCATATAGGTGACACCATATGACATTTCGTCGAAATCTTACGCACATGGGATCCTTTAGCGTCAATATAACACGCACTGTTATGGGTAGGTTTAGGTCTGAGGTAGGGTTAGGGTTATGACGCCTTGGGATCTGCGTCTCATATTGACGCTAAAGGATGCTATGTGCGTCGGATTTAGACGAGCGTCACCTGTATGACGCCTTGGGTTCTGCGTCTCATATTGACGCTAAAGGATGCTATGTGCGTAAGATTTCGACGAAATGTCACAAGCATCGTACATCACAACAATTATATTTTGGTTTCACTTTATTTTGATGGTCCCTTTAACAAATTCTGTTGACTATAAGTAACGTTGCTCCTACATGTCTACTAACTCTCATTAGAGTGTTAGTTGTGTAAGGAATGCTCAAAGGTTCATAAGCTTTTTAGTCAATTTTAATTTCGGGGAAGAATATTCAACAGTTATTAATCTATGATCAACAAATTATCGAATATAGTCTGAACCGAGTCCTTACGTACATAAATAACCCACGAGGGGTTATACAGCACACGTCTGCTTCGGGTATGTATATAACAATTAAACACAACGAATTATGATTAATTAGGAATATACATCCTACACAGACCGATGGCTGTTGATCTTTAAAATTACCAAAGCAATTGAAACCCCCTTTCTCAGTCAGCACGTCCGCCGTGCTGTTCGGTTGAAAGTTATCAATAGCTTGTGGCCTATTTTAGCTTAACTTTACTGACACTGTTTAGTGCACTTAACAATATCAGATTGTAGCGTTTAGGATCTTGTATATTAAAGAGGCTTTGCTATGTGGTCAACAACAACAGAGGCAATAAGGTATAACTGAGGTTTTTAATAACAAAACTACACTACTGGTAAAACACAGATATAGATAAACAAAGTAAACTAAAACAAATAATAAAAGAAACGTAGGAACATAAGGAAAACACAATTGCTAGCACAATTAGACCCTCAGAGACAGCCACAGGATACACACTTTAAAACGTCTAAATTTGAGATGGAACACTTGCATTCAGACCTGTTGTGGTGTAGAAGAGAGCTTGCGGCGTCTTGGAAATGGGAGGCGGACTTCTTTGATACTTCCGAACGTGGATGTTTCGCGGGAAATTCAAACGTCCTAAAACAGTTCTGTATGCGCAAAGACAGTCTTATCACCGGGATGCTGGAAGACTGACGAAACACACGTGGGTAACTCGGTCGGAGGACGAGAACCGCACGGAGAACAGACTAGCTATACGCAAAAAAAAACAAAGACAAACTAAAAACAGGAACAAAAGAAAGCTTTACACGAAGGTTACATCTGGGAGCAGGATACACAGCGCAAGACTGCGGGAATGAACCGCTGCACGGCTTTTTACCGGGAAGAGTCCACGCCCACTTTGGAAAGAACTCTCCAATGAGATCCTTTCTTGCTTTGGCGGGGTTCCGTGGCCTTTGTCTTGTCGGAACGCCCAACTTTCGGATTTATGGCCGTTATGAATATGGACAGAAACATTACAGAGATGGAAAAACATAGCAGAGTACATTTTAACGGAACCTCGTTTATATGGTTAGTTAGACCACGTTGGGAGCTTTCATTTGCTATCATGAAAGACGTGTTTGACGCACATACAAGTGAATATATACTCTTAGGCTCTTTATACAGGCCCTTAGAGTTTTAACTACACAACTAACAATCTTAATTGGCATGATACACAAACAGGAATATACCAGAATACAGGAATATATCATATTTCTCTTAGAATCACCCATTTCTCTGGGTCTTCCCTAAGGGCTGCATCGGCGCGTGTCCATAGGTGTGTGTGTGCGTGTATCCATGGGTGCGAGCGTGGATATGTGTGTGTGTTTTCATTTCACACATCTGGCTTCGTTCTCTCCGCAGAGATGGGTGTTAAGTGATAGCAATCTGTTTGAAAAACCTAGGTCCGCATTTTTATGGCCATTTGTGTAAACCATTTCGGACCCTAAACGTGTCAATAGGCGAGCTCTTATCCAGACCCAATGTCGCCAGAGGGTGATTTGCATCGAATGACCAAGGAGAAAATTTAAGCTTATTTCAAAAGGAAAACATATACCTGTGATTATACATTTCACGATATTGATATACAGCTTAATAGATAGATCAGATTGGGAGGATTGTAACGATATCAAACATCACACGTCACAGACATAATACTGCAGAGTTACCTCTTAACGCATACGTACAGGCATTTTATAATTCTCTTACACGCATGATGACATTCTTAGGACAAGTTTACACATTACAGCTCTCCTTCATGTATTTCGACACATCGGATATGTTTTAGTAACAATTTAATATATGGAAAGTCATGTTTCCTGCATGTGTGTTTGGGTGGATGTGTATCGAGCACACGTGGTGAGAGGAGACAATGGAAACATCTGTTTTTCGCTTCTCCCGCCCGATTTCCGCCAGGGGGGAGTAAATCAAGGCCGGTTTGTTGTCTTAAGAGTGAGAATTCGCTGTTTGTAACGATATTCAGGACATTCATCAACATAAATGACCAAGAAGGGCAATCTCGTCGCAGACTTTGAGACGCCTGGTTTGGTTAAGAGAAGTCCGTATCAGTTGACCACATGGTCGTTGGAATGTGGTTAGTTAAGGCTCTTTGTTCTTGCGAGTTAATGATTTAATAAAAGAGAATTAATGATTGTCCGTTCAATCTCTACAGTTGAGTATTAATAGACTGTGTAAAGACTCATGGGTGGATCTGATTACGGGGAATTTGCATATCATAATTAATAATTAATAATTAATAATTATTCATACAGGTTTGTATCAGATCAGTCTTACATGTTAATACATCTCCCGATAAGGGATGATATGTTATTTTACCTGCATGCATGCATGTGTACAGTATCTTAGTAATTAACCACAAGTTGATTGCAATTAACCACACCGATCACGTTTTACAAACAGGTAAAATTTAATTAGCTCAATTGTCAGAATAGTATTTGTGGGGATTAATTTATGATCGACCCATCTGCTTGTCCCGCAAGCTTGATCGTTCGATCTCCGTCAACACCCACAATATTATTCTACTTTATAGGTATTCTGTCTCGGCCGCGTGCGTGAGCGGATGTTCTTTGTTGCGTGTGTGCGCGTCACGTGGCGTTCGGCGCGCACGTTTTGAACCGAGGTTAAAGTCTTCGATGTAACATTACCAAATTCGGCTTAATTCATCCCCTGTCCTGTGAGATGAATTAGGTTGGAAACTTAAAGAAAACTAAACTTTTAAACAAACAAAAGAAAGAAAGGATTTCCTGAGGGGAAATCGGATCAGAGACTACATGACTAAGGCAGACGTAGAGACAAGAGGAGTAAGAGAGAGACTTGGAGATCCGTAAAGATCAATAGTTTGGCAAAATTCACCTGGACAACGGAACCTCAGACTAGAGACAACAAGGAATCACAAAATCACCCTTTTTGAGGCAACAACCGTACAGCATAATCTTGATAAGAAATAAATACTTGCACCATGGGTCTCTTAGATTGCCGAGGAGAAGGTGTGCATGTGTGTTTGTGTGTCCTTGGGGCGCGTGCTCGTTCGTTGAGCGGTTGCGTGCGGTTGCCCGTGTGTCCCACATGGCTTCCTGATGGTTCAGAGCACAGACTTTCAAACGCAGGTTTAAAGGTCTTTGAGGTAAATTTACCAAAGAAACAATTCAGGCTAAGTTCATTCCTCGTCTGTGGAAATGAACTCGGTAGAATACTTAAAATAACTTAGAATTAAACAAATGAAAGAAAAGATAAAAGATCCCCGGAGGAGATCACGAAGAAGTCACATCCTGACGCAGGAGGAAAAAGGGCAAGAGGAGTCAGAGAGAGAAAAATGCGTCTGTGTCCTCTTTTAAAGGGACGCAGACCATGCCCTTTCCGGAGCAACCTTAACCAATGAGATTCGACAAAACTCTGGCGCGAAGGCTTTCCTTTGTCTTGTCAAAAACCTTATTTATGACAGGGTGAGTTTTTAGTCCTTTCCACTCCAAAGGTGGAAAACATAGTAAACTATATTTTACTGAATATTTCTTTGCATTTTTGGTTAGTCCATACCACGAGCGTTCTGGAGGTATCAAGAACATTATGTGAAAGTCAAAGGAATATACAGTGATATTTAACATGCATAATGAAGGTATTTCTACTTTTCCTTATGCTACGATAAAATTATAGTTATTCCAATGTGACATGGAGAAACAAACACACATAAAAACACATTGAATATATTTGGTTAAATGTCTTTAAACAAAAGATGTGTCTTTCTTAGGTCAGGAAGGTTGCTTGTAATGGGACACTCTCTTTGTTCAGCGAGCCGGCCTCATGTGTGGGGTGGTGGGGGGGGGGGCTTGCGTGTGTGTGTATGTGTGTTCAAGGTTCAGCAGTGTGTGTGTGTGTGTGTGTGTGTGTGTTCAAGTCCCGGGGTTTATAGGAAGAAATACATTTAATTATTTGGATGATCCGTCATTCCGCCCAGTCCTTACAACTGGTAGGTTTAGGGTTAGATTAAGTTGACATGTAGTTGCAAAATTACTTATAGTCAGTAGAGTGTCTGTTGGAGGACCATCACATTAAAGTAATAAAGATATTAAACACAGTCTACTAATACTCCAATGAGAGTTAGTTGACATATTGGGCCCTATCTTGCACCCGGCGCAAATTACTTTGTACACTGACACATGTATCATTCCTATTTTGCACCCGCGCAAAGTGGACTTTTCCCTCCACAGACGCACGTCGGTAAACTAGGAAGTTAACTTGCTCTCCCTGGGCAGGTCGGCGCAAAAAGGAGGCGTGTTTCGGCGCAAACAATCCCTGGTGCTATTTTGCAGAAAAAAACTAGTCTAAAGTCAGTGGCACGTTGCGCGTTGTTCATAATGCTATTTTAAGCGCGCATACTTGGCCATAATGTAGCGGGTGCACAACGCGCATACACGTTGATTCTCTCATCAACACAGATGCAGCAGTTTTTAGTTTTGCAAAGCATACATTATAACAAGGAAAAATATTAACACATGAGGGAAATCATTGTGGTGTCCATGAAGATGTAAAAAATGTAGGCCTAAATCTAGCTTACACATTTACCCAAATTTTCAGGCTAATTGTAATAATGACATGGCTGATGATACCATTTTTGATGCCAGCAACAATGAATAAAATACGGTTTAATCGAAAACACACACAAACACGCTGTGTAATTGAACGAACATTCCAGCCCGTTCTCATCCCAAGGCGTAATATAATGACGCTTTTGCCAAAGCGTCTATATCGAACGCGCATGGCACCCTTTAGTGTCAATATGAGACGCCGATATATATGGGGCAGAAGGCGCCTCCTAGCGGTCTAACACTAAACCCTACACCATACCTAAACCTACCCATCTCTCTGCGTGTTATATTGACGCTAAAGGGTTCCATGGGCGTTGGATTTAGACGCTTTGTCAAAGTGTCAGAATATGACGCCTTGGGATGAGGATGCGTTGAACATTCAGCATACTGAAAATGCGCTTCAGGTGTTTGGATAGGTCAGGAGGCACTTTACACTACAGTCCTCAAAAAGTTGCAGCACTCTTTGTGGCATGTTGTGTTTTATACAACATTTCCATAAATCAAGGTTGTGTTGTTGACATAGATGAGGAAACATTAGAGGACTTTAAGGAGACGTGATGGTGAACTGCATGTGCCGATGCCACTTAACCCAAATGCCCCATCAGCAGCACGGGACAGGAGAGCTTATTTGGCAGAAGAGCTGCTGCTATACATCTATAGTGAGGTAAAGCAAATTAATATCGGTCTAATGTTCGACTACATTTAAAAAATATAACCATGCATAGGCCTATATATTCGTCCAAAATATCCGAAAGTATTTATTTGTGACATTTCTTTATTTACATTTGTCAAAATGAAAAATCAATATCATACAGTAGCCTAATTGATAAAAAAATAAATAAATTGAGGTTGAAAAGAACGTCGGTCTCCTCGGCTGTGAACCGCTGGTAAACCTGGCGCGCGCCTAAATCCGCCATAATAATAACAATCCGCCATGCAACATGCGCACCTGCTCTTAAAGGGTTGGATGACGCTCTGATTGGTTTATTTCACGTTATGCCCAAACCACACCAATGAATAATGAAGCTGTTTCAGACCAACCCCTTTTAAACTTGTGTCGGGCGCAAGAGTCATTTATCCCGCCGGTAAAATAGCAACAGTACCCAAGACCCGCCCACAAAGTTACTTGCGCTTCGCGCTTGATATTTGCGTTTCAGATCGTTAAAATAGGGCCCATAGTTGCAAAGTTACTTATAGTCAATAGCACTTTCAAAAGGGACCATCAAAATAAAGTGTTACGTATATTTTTTGTTAATATTTCACTAACTGATTGCACTGTGAAAGTTACCCCTGCAAGTTATTGTATAATGAACATACTGCATTAGATAAATCTGAAAATATGTTTTGAACATATAAAAATTTATTCCCTTTCTCTCCATACCGATTTGGACTAATCAGTTGCTGTTTCCACTTGTATTTATAGGATATCATGGGGAAAGGAATGAGAGCATGATGTGGGCTGGAATCCACATCTCCAAACAACATGAGCGCAGGAGTGGATGTTCAAACCACTCTACCTCAGCTATGACCCATTTCTGAAACTAAAGGAAATCATTTACCTGTAAAGCCTGTTTCACACAATACATCTGCAGTACGTATGTGGTACATATTTTTTTCAGCACCCATAATAATAGGTCAGACATTCACGCTGCACACGGATATAGCACAGTAAATGTGTTGCAGGATCCGGTGCTGTCTATTTTTGCATTCAAGTAATGTCAGAAAGATCATATTTAAGAGTTGTACACACATGGACACTACTACAAGTCATAATTACGAGTTTTCTTTGAGCTCAGAGTTTCTGAGATGGGGGCGTGTCAGTGAGAAACATGGTGAGATCAATGGATTGATGTTGATGCTGATGTTGATGTTGATGCAATGAAATGAAAGTTGATGCAAAATTTAAAACAAAGCAAAATAAAAACAATAAAAACAAAGTAAAAACACCTGATGCACATTCTTTGTTCTTCATTTGATAGTAGTTAAAAAACATTGCTGTATTTTTTTGTAGATAATTAAATTCCCCATGAAATAGAAATTGAAGTGTTTTGGCTTTTAGTATGAATATGTTTGCCTTATTTTTATCTAGCTAGTGTGCTCTAAAACAATGACAAAATTCACATTTAGAAGATATAAGCATTCAAAATTTGCAGTCTTTCATTTACGCCAAACTGGATCAATGATTCTGATGACATCATTCTGCAGCAATAAATTTTAATCATTTGTATTGTGTTCAAACATGAATAAGACTATGAAAGATTGTATTACTGTTTACATAGAGAATCCAATGCTGACAAAGCATTGAGAACTAATATTTGTGGTACAGTATGCAGTATCTTTTTAGAAAGCATAATGAAGTACTGCATATGTATCACATACAGACTGCATAAGTCCTGCAAATGGGTCATGTGTGAAATTTACTTTACCATGAATCTTCATCTTCCTGTTGTCGCTGTAGAGATGAGGGCTTTAGTAGGACAAAGGCATGGCCACAGAGTTCTGAGAACTTCCTTAAATCAGAATGGATGAGATTTGCAAAGTCAGGGAAAGTCCACCGGAAAACGAGTGTAAACTGTTTCGTCACTTTACATTAGTCCATAGCCTGGGATGTGCATGATCAGGCCTTGTCCACACGAATACGTTTTTATTTGAAAACACATCTTTTTCTCTCCGTTGCACACGGAGACAGCATATTTATTCATGAAAACTAACCTTTTTTAGCCTGGCTAACGCCAGACCCAATTCTCGTTGAGACTTGGGTCTGAGAACCACATGTACATTTTCTCGTATTTGAGGCGTGGTTTACGAATGCCCGGCACCGTTTATTGGGTGCTAAGAATGTCTATCAAATGCGCCTGTACGGAGCTCATAGCCAACATAGATGTCGTCATCGTCTTGCTGCTCCCTCCCCGTTCTGTGATTGGTTCCCTAAATGAAGTGAAAATCTGGACCATGGTATCCATACTGCCTTTCAGCGTGAATAAAATCGCGCTGCGGGAAGGCAACATGGGGAAACCCAGACTAAACCTTTTTGAAAATGCTCTGCAAAGTGGATACATTTGAAAACGCAGTTTTCACGTTGTAGTGTGGATTGTCAAAATGGAGGTATTTAAAAATTATGATTTAAGTTTAGTCATGTGACACGTATCGTACCGATAGATTTTCATGTTTATATGGTATTGTGCCTGTTATGTGCTTTTCACTTTCACACTGTTGCTGAAATATTTTTCTTTGCACACTCTTCATATCACAGTCCTGCAAGATGACAGAAAATTCACTCACAATTGCTGTCCTGCAGCAAAACATGAGAGCAGTCGCGTTTTAGACCAAACATATAATGGTGAGTGCACTGTTAGTTGGCAGTTAGTTTCACTTGGAAAGGCAAGTTTACCCGCTGCCTTGCAAATCGAAGTTCACTCAACTTGAAGACTACCTTTGTTTCAACTTAGAAATTAAAGTTAATGAGGTTGATGTAACTACAGTGTTCTAGTTTTGTTAAAGTTGTTCTCTTACGAGAGGTTCTCTCGTATTGCGTAAGTTAGCTTACGCTACGGAAAGATTCATCTTTGAGATATTGAAGCCAAAAATTATCCTTAATTTTTTATCCATTGTCAACGCAGTGCAGCAGCTAGCAGACCTAGAGCAGGCTGTCTAGCGTGCTCATTGGCTGACCTGCGGCAACTCCAACAGCCTACCACTGAGCCCGGCGTGACGTCACGCCCAATGAAGGGTGCTCGTGCCCTCATCGCGTCACAGCCCGCCAGAATGGGCGTGGCTTAGCGTACATAAGCAGGGGCTCGGAGGCTGTTTCCCTGATGTTTCATCTCTTTAGCGAAGCTCTACGCATCGCTGGTTCTCACCGTCAAGGAAAGCGACTAGCCAGCTTAGGACAGTGCCTGAAGAAGCCGGCCGTCTTCGCCACCTTCAGCCATCCGTGCGAGCTACGCTATCCGGCGATGTATCCTTTTTACAAAAAACTCTATTCCTAAAAGAGCAGCGAGCGTCTCGAGTGGTCGCCGCCGAAGGAGCCCGCACTGAACAGACTGCTTCCTTCAGAGTCGCCGCCGTCAAGCGCCCACAGCCAGGACCGCCCCGTTTCTGCCTGAACTCCACACGGAACTGGCTAAGTCGTGGAATGCACCATTCTCCTTGAGACTTCAGTCCCACGTTTCCGCGTCGCTCTCCCAAGTGGACGACGCCGTCGCGAGAGGATACTCTGCCATTCCCCCTGTAGCGGAGGCGGTCGCAGTGCACCTTTGTCTGCCCTACGCGAGATGGCGTTCAAGGTCTACCCTCCCGTCTAAATCCTGCAGAGCGACTTCCGCCTTTGTCGGCTGCGCATATGTCGCCGCCGGACAGGCCGCGTCTGCTCTGCACTCGATGGCTGTGCTCCAGATCCTGCAAGCCGACCTCCTCCTTGAATGGGACGAGAAAGGCCGGGATCCAGCTGCTGTCACGGATCTGAGAAGTGCGACTGACCTTTCACTCCGCACTACTAAGACCGCAGCTCAAGCCATCGGGAGGTCTATGGCCGCGTTAACCATCACAGAGAGGCACCTCTGGTTAACGCTCACGGACATGAGGGATTCTGAGCGTGCCACCTTCCTCAACGCGCCGCTTTCCCCTACTGGTCTCTTTGGCCCAGCGGTGAACGGGATTGTCGACCGTTTCTCTGAGGTACAAAAGACCACGCAGGCCATGAACCTTTTTCTGCTGCGACGCTCGAGTTCCCCTGCAGGCCGCTCACGTGACCAGCCGCCTGCACGAGCCACCACTCAGCGTCCTACACAGCCTAGCCAACCTTCGCAGCGACGTCAGGGCGGCCACCCTGGGTCGCGCTCGGACAGCCGTCACAGGCCGCCGCCCCCCAGAGGGCCTCGGCATAAGATTGCGCTGAAGCCCGAGCATGCAAAGCCCTCCTAGCGGCAACAAAGAAAAGAAAAAGACGGTCGAGTCCAGCCGGACCGCCGTCAAAGCTTTTTTTCCTGTCAGTCCCCTTCAAACAGGCTACTGCAGTGGTTAATTTAGCAGCCAACGAGCCGGTAGCACAACCCTCTCGCCTGCATATGTAAGTCTCGTGCCTGCGCACAAGCGCTCACGCTTACTAATAGACAATTCACCCAGGGCGCTGCTCGCACATCACAAAGTGGTAAAAGAACGCTCCCCATTCATGGCAATCGGGGCGTCACACATAATTCAGCCTGTCACGGCTGTCAGCGAGCCACCGCTTTCAAGCACAGAGGGCGCCCACTCCTCTGGTTCAGTTTCTCGATCCCACAAGGTGCGGTGATCAGAGCGCGGAGGCCATTCGCCCCCTAGCTGTACATATAAAAGGATGGGAATGCTTAAAGCAGCGCAATAAAGCAGGGCTATTCACTACAGTTCGTTCGCCGTCCCCCGCGCTTTCGAGCGCGGACCGCAACAACAGTGAATGCGGAAGTAGCACATCTACTCTGTACAGAAATAGCGAAGCTGCTGTGCAAAGGTGCTATAGAGCTGGCACCGCCTTCTCTGAGCGAGTCAAGCTTTTACAGCCGATATTTTCTCGTACCCAAGAAGGACGGAGCCCTCAGGCCCATCTTAGATCTGAGACATTTGAACAAAGTACTTATGAAAAGGCTGTTCAAAATGCTTACGACCAGGAAAATCCTTGCGCATGTTCGCCCGAGGGACTGGTTTATCTCTCTCGATCTGAAATATGCCAATTTTCATATTCAGATAATACCCTGTCACAGGCCATTCTTGAGATTCACCTTCAACGGTCAGCTGTATCAATACACCACCCTGCCGTTCGGCCTGTCCTTAGCACCCCGTACATTCACAAAGTGCATGGATGCGGCGCTCGCCCCCTTGAGAAATCAGGGTTTGCGAATCATGAACTATCTGGACGATTGGCTGATTTTGGCACAGTCAGAGAGAGAACTGTTATCTCACAGAACAGTGCTCCTCAGTCATCTGGAAAGCTTGGGTCTCACGTCAACTGGACCAAGAGCTCATTACTGCCCAGTCAGTCAATTTCCTTTCTAGGAATAGAACTGAACTCTGTGGCCATGACAGCTAAACTTCTGTCAGTTTAAGTGAGATGTATGTTCTGTCCAGATCTGATCGTGCGCAGGCTACTCTCACGTGACTCAGCCCTCCTGGTGGGCTGCACCATGGGTATGTGCTATATGGTTATACAGACCGGCGGCGCTGCTCTGTATTCCCTTTGAGTGCTTATGTACAAGTGCTGGCCCGCGTTTCCACCTTATTTTCCCACTTATCTGGGTTCCTCAGAAAAAACCCTGGGACTCTGGGATGTGTGGATGCTTGGTGCGCACGGCATTGACAAAGGGTTCCCGTAGCGTAAGCTAACTTACGCAATACGAGAGAACCTCTCGTAAGAGAACGTATCGGTTACCTACGTAACCTCGGTTCTCTCTAGAAGAGGGAATGAGTATTGCGTAACCTGCCGTGCTCGCGCCACGAGCGACTTTCGCTTCAGTCGATGAAAACCAGGGAAACCAAGCCCCTGCTTATATACGCTAAGCCACGCCCATCATTGGGCGTGACGTCACGCCGGGCTCAGTGGTAGGCTGCTGCAGTTGCCGCACGGCAGCCAATGAGCTCGCTAGACAGCCTGCTCTGCTAGCTGCTGCACTGCGTTGACAATGGATACTAAATTAAGGAAAATTTTTGGCTTCAATATATCGAAAAGATGAATCTTTCCATAGCGTAAGCTAACTTGCGCAATACTCGTTCCCTCTTCTAGAGAGAACCACATTTATACTACTTTCCATTTCAATTTGAGAAGAGTTGAATTCCAAATGTGTTTCAATTTACATGAATTAGCTATCTTGACTAATAGTTGCAAGTTTGTTTTAATCATCACACTGAATTCTTGCAGTTCATAACATTTATTTTGACAGGTACTCCCTCCGCTGGTGGCACTAGTGCTTTCTTGTTTTCCACAACACGTTACATTTTAGTTGAAATGTGAATAGGCTACATCACTTATCTGCGGTGTATAATTAATTTATTGTGTCTATGCTTTAACTTTGCCGTGGAAGAAGGCTATTTTAAACTCGAAAGGCAACTCTTTTTTGTTGCAACACTGTCATGATTCCTGTATTTTGTTCTCCTTGTCTTGTGTGGACTTTTGTTATTTCCTGTTCTGTGCCATGTTTTGTAGTCCTTTGTAGTTTTTCTTGATTATTAGTCTCTCCAGGTGTTTCTAAATAGCCCCGCCCCCTGCTTGTCTGCCTGTGTATTTAAACCTCTGTTCTTCAGTTGTTGCTTGTAGCTGTTTGCTGTTCCTTTGTTCTGCTGTTTGCCCTGGATTACCTGTTTGTTTCATTAAAGTAGTGCTTGCATGTGGATTCTCTCTCCGCTTCCTTTCGGCCGCATCGTTACACACCCTCTTTTTTTTCAACTGATAATTTAACTTACCAAGTTCAATCATCACATACATATCTGACAAAAAATTTAAATAGTCTACCCAATGATTAAATGCAAGTTTAACTTTCAAAATCCACAACTTGTATAAGCTCGTTCAGTTCAAAATAAGAAATAAGTGGACATAACTAAATGGGTCTGTAATGTTTTCCAGTGTGAGAGCGACCTGAACACATAAGATATTTTGCCAAATAAAATTATCCTGTCAGAAGAATTAGCAAAATAACTTTATAATTTATTTTTCCATCTGTATCATCTCAGTGAGCTTTTGTTAGGGTTTACGCATGCGCAATGAGGTGAATTTAGCTTTTTCGACGTTTCAGCGAGGATGAGAAACTTTTGGAAAATGCTAGTGTGGACGGAAAGCGTTTTTCACCGAAAACGCCGTTTTCAAATGTAGACGGATTAATATAGACGTAGCCTCAGAGATCTGCTTGCTGTGTGTGTTTTTTGTTTTTCTTTGAGACATGTTCCCACCAATACTATTATGTCTTCCAGAAAATAAGCACAATACCCCGCAGGCTCAGGTGGTGAAGAGCGGTCAGACTATACACACTGATGATCAGTCACAGATGAGCCCTTGCTCAAATCTAAAAGCTCAGATGTGCAATTACTAAATCAAATAGTGCTTTTTGTTTGATATGCACTTACACAACCAGTTAAGAATTATAGAGATATCAGGGCCTTTAATTAAATCCTATTGGCACATGGAGTAATACCTACTTGCAGGAACAACAAACATTTCACAATAATATATATAGAGAATTGTATGGACAACAGAGTATGAACTTCAGAGGCCATTATGCCGTGTGCAGAGAAAAACATGGTATTGATCTTTTGTTGTCAAAATATTTTGTAGCTGTGACGTTTACGCGAGTAGATAATCCATCCGAGATAGAGAGAGAGAGAGAGACAGAGAGATCGATCAAGTACTTTTTAATAAACGGAAACCATATAACACTACACAAACATAACGGCCGAATCTGAAATCGCCCCCTATACCCTCAAATAGGGTGTTATTTGAGGGGGCAGCCATTTGTAGTGGTGTCTACAATCCAAACCATAGTGGACGTTATTGAGAGCACTTATTCAATCCCACATTGCACTGCAATAATGTGTGTAATCGATGAACGCTCAACAGCTGTCCGAATTTGCTCAATCCTTTTCATTAACTCCGTCAAGTGAACAGTATTAGTGGACTAATGTAGGGAATAGGGAATAGTGAATGAGGGTTTAGGGGGCGATTTCGGATTCACCCAACGGTAACGGGAGACCGAGCACTGAGGAGACCTTGGGCTTAAATACAGAAGGAGGTTAATCAACAGAACTATAGACAGGTGTGTAACATAATCAGAAACCATGGAAACAAATGAGGATGGGGAACACAGGCAAGCAGGGGCTATCTAAAGCATATTTATATTACCTTTATATAATAATTGACAAACTAAAATTGTACATGTGTGATCAATTAAGGGTGTAATTATAACATAAATATTATCCATATCATACAAAATTATTATTCTAAATAAGCATTACTAAAAGCCAGACGATTTCCGGAGAATCTGTAGGCTACTTTGCTTGATTTTTTTTAAATCCCAATCCTTTAACTCAAAAAAAAAAAAAAAAAAAAACGTATCACTCCATTCATTTCATGTACACTTACCTAATGTGACTAACAAGCCAATAATCATGCTCAAATAAGTTTAACTTTCCTTTTATTTAAACAGCCAATTAAATGTATTTTAGTGTAGATGCCAACATTTATTTTAGTGATGATAAGGCGGCATCGTTTTAGAAGAATGGTTCACCAAAAATACTTTATTCATTGGATCACAAATGGAGAAGTTCTGAATAATGTTCATGTTTTTTATTTATAAAAGTGGAAGAGGCTTTCTGGTTCCATAAATACAAAAAAAATTTTTTAAAAAGCTGTTATCCAAAAAGTTATCCATGAAAAGTCGTGTACAGACTTCCAAAGCCCTATGAGGCTTTATGCAAGGAACAGAGTGGATATATTTATAAATATTGTTTTCATTGGCTGCCTGCAAACAATGTCTACTTTACCCCGCCCACAAACACTGTAGTTTTCACAGAAGCTGGAAGAGTTTGTTTTGTGTGTTCATGTCTAGAAGATGCTGTTTTCAGTGCTGCAAATCCACTTTGCATGCATTTTAGGACTTGCACTGCAAAAAATGCTTTCGTTACTCAGTATTTTTTGTCCAAATTACTAGAAATGCTTAAATCAAGAAGTGAGTTTTTGCTTAAAACAAGCTAAATTATCTGCCAATGGGGTAAGAAAAATAATCTTAATTCAAACGGAAACAAGATTATTTTCTTACCCCGTTGGCAGATAATTTAGTGTGGTTTAAGCAAAAATTCACTTCATTTAGATTTTTTTCCCCCAGAAACCAAAACATAATATTTTGTGGCATCTAGCTTCTTGAGGAAACCTCTGTAAGTGGTTGACCAATCACAACTGACTGGGCTGTCTGACCAATCAAAGCAGAGCAGGCTCTCGGAAAGGAGGGCTTTAGAGAGACTGAAAATCAGAATAAACCGGTTTCAGACACTGAGAAATTAGGTGATGTGCAATGTATATTATGAGATTTAATTTTTTTTTTTTTTTTTTTTTTTTTTACCTTGAATACATGTGCACCTATTCTAGGAGACTCCAAAACAAACAATTAACCTTTAAAATGGCATAATAGGGATACTTTAATATCA
>JAULUF010000056.1:912500-927444 GCA_031834385.1 Semotilus atromaculatus | reverse complement strand
TTTTCTTTCTTTCTAACTAATCTATCTATCTTTCTATCTTTCTTACTAATCAATCTTTTTTCTTTCTTACTAATTTATCTTTCTTTCTTTCTTTCTTACTAATCTATCTTTCTTTCCTTTTTTCTTTCTAACTAATCTATCTTTCTTTCTTTCTTACTAATCTTTTTTTCTTTCTTTTTTTCTAACTAATATATCTTTCTTTCTTTCTAACTTATCTATATTTCTTTCTTTCTTTATTTCTTACTAATCTATCTTTCTTTCTAACTAATCTATCTATCTTTCTTTCTTTCTTTCTTTCTAACTAATCTATCTTTCTTTCTTTCTTACTAATCTTTTTTTCTTTCTTTTTAACTAATCTATCTTTCTTTCTTTCTTACTAAACTATAAACTAATTAAACTTTAAACTTCTTTAAACTTCTTCAAACTTATTGGTCCAAACTTTCACAAGCCAACTTAAAGTTTGTCTCGACGAACTTTTTCTAGTTATTAAGTTGGCTTGAGAAAGCCAACTTACTGAAATCCTATTTAAACTTATTAAGTTGGCTTGGAAAAGCCAACTTACTGAAATCCTATTTAAACTTATTATTATTCTTCTTCTTCTTCTTCTTCTTATTTTTCTTACCCAAAAAATTCTGACTCTAACTCGTCCTAGAGCTTTAACTCTACAAACTCCAAACTCGGGTCAGACCTTCAGACTGTTCTGACTCGGTGTGCTATATCTTTTCAAACTGATTTGACTTTCAGATTTCTTAAAAATTAATATTAAAAATCATAAAAATCCCATTGACTTTCATTGCAACAGTTCAAATTGAGCCAAGACTACGGTGGCCCAGCAGTGGACACCAAATAAACTCAAATCTAAACTCCCTGAAGCCCTAGATTCAATTAAACTACCATTCTATATGTACTAATGAACTTTATCTATCTATCTATCTATCTATCTATCTATCTATCTATCTATCTATCTATCTATCTATCTTTCTAACTTATCTTTCTTTCTTTCTAACTAATCTTTCTTTCTTTCTACCTAATCTTTCTTTATTTCTTTCTTTCTTACTAATCTATCTTTCTTTCAAACTAATCTTTCTTTCTTTCAAACTAATCTTTCTTTCTTTCTAACTAATATTTCTTTCTTGCTAACTGATCTATCTTTCTTTCTTTCTAACTAATCTTTCTTTCTTTCTAACTAATCTATCTTTCTTCTTTCTAACTAATCTATCTTTCTTTCTAACTAATCTACCTTACTTTCTTTCTAACTAATCTATCTTTCTTTCTAACTAATCTATCTATCTTTCTTTCTTTCTAACTACTCTATCTTTCTTTCATTCTAACTTTTCTTTCTTTCTAACTAATCTATCTATCTTTCTAACTAATCTCTTTCTTTCTAACCAATCTTTCATTATTTCTTTCTTACTTTCTTTTATTCTTTCTTTCTAACTAATCTATCTTTTTTCTTTCTAACTAATCTTTCTTTCTTTCTAACTAATCTATCTATCTTTCTTTCTTTCTAACTAATCTATCTATCTTTCTTTCATTCTAACTAATCTTTTCTTTCTTTCTAACTAATCTCTATCTTTCAAACTAATCTATCTTTCTTTCTAACCAATTTTTCTTTCTTTCTTTCTTTCTTTCTTTTTTTCTTTCTAACTAATCTATCTATCTTTCTTTCTAACTAATCTTTCTTTCTTTCTAACTAATCTTTCTTTCTTTCTAACTAATCTATCTTTCTTTCTTTCTAAATAATCTATCTTTCTTTCTAACTAATCTATCTATCTATCTTTCTTTCTAACTAATCTATCTATCTTTCTTTCTAACTACTTTATCTTTATTTCTAACTAATCTATCGTTCTTTATTCCTTTCTTTCTTTCTTACTAATCTATCTTTCTTTCTTTCTAACCAATCTATCATTCTTTCTTTCTTTCTAACTAATCTTTCTTTCTTTCTAACTAATCTATCTATCTTTCTTTCTAACTAATCTATCTTTCTTTCTTTCTAACTAATCTATCTTTTTTTTCTAACTAATCTATCTATCTTTCTTTCTAACTAATATATCTTTCTTTCTTTCTAACTAATCTATCTTTCTTTCTTTCTAACTAATCTATCTATCTATCTATCTATCTATCTATCTATCTATCTATCTATCTTTCTTTCTAACTAATCTATCTCTTTCTTTCTAACTAACTAGTCTTTCTAACTAATCTATCTTTCTTTCTTTCTAACTAATCTATGTTTCTTTCTTTCTAACTAATCCATCTTTCTTTATATCTTTCTTACTAACTAATCTATCTTTCTTTCTAACCAATCTTTCTTTCTTTCTTTCTTTCTTTCTTTTTTCATTCTTTCTAACTAATCTATCTTTCTTTCTTTCTTTCTAACTAATCTATCTTTCTTTCTAACTAATCTATCTATCTTTCTTTCTAACTAATCTATCTTTCTTTCTTTCTAACTAATCTATCTATCTATCTATCTATCTATCTATCTATCTTTCTAACTAATCTATCTTTCTAACTAATCTATCTTTCTTTCTAACTAATCTATCTATCTTTCTTTTTAACTAATCTATCTTTCTTTCTTTCTAACTAATCTATCTATCTATCTATCTTTCTAACTAATCTATCTTTCTTTCTAACTAATCTATCTTTCTTTCTTTCTAACTAACTAATCTTTCTTTCTTTCTAACTAATCTATCTTTCTTTCTTTCTTTCTAACTAATCTATGTTTCTTTCTTTCTAACTAATCTATCTTTCTTTCTATCTTTCTAACTAATCTATCTTTCTTTGTAACCAATCTTTCTTTCTTTCTTTCTTACTTTCTTTCTTTCTAACTAATCTATCTTTTTTCTTTCTAACTAATCTATCTATCTTTCTTTCTAACTAATCTTTCTTTCTTTCTAACCAATCTATCTTTCTTTCTTTCTAACTAATCTTTCTTTCTTTCTTTCTAACTTATCTATCTTTCTAACTAATCTATCTTTCTTTCTTTCTAACTAATCTATCTTACTTTCTAACTAATTTATATTTCTTTCTTTCTAACTAATCTATCTTTCTTTCTTTCTAACTAATCTATCTTTTTTTTCTAACTAATCTATCTATCTTTCTTTCTAACTAATATATCTTTCTTTCTTTCTAACTAATCTATCTTTCTTTCTTTCTAACTAATCTATCTATCTATCTATCTTTCTTTCTAACTAATCTATCTCTTTCTTTCTAACTAACTAGTCTTTCTAACTAATCTATCTTTCTTTCTTTCTTTCTTTCTAACTAATCTATGTTTCTTTCTTTCTAACTAATCCATCTTTCTTTATATCTTTCTTACTAACTAATCTATCTTTCTTTCTAACCAATCTTTCTTTCTTTCTTTCTTTTTTCATTCTTTCTAACTAATCTATCTTTCTTTCTTTCTAACTAATCTATCTTTCTTTCTAACTAATCTATCTATCTTTCTTTCTAACTAATCTATCTTTCTTTCTTTCTAACTAATCTATCTATCTATCTATCTTTCTAACTATTCTATCTTTCTAACTAATCTATCTTTCTTTCTAACTAATCTATCTATCTTTCTTTTTAACTAATCTATCTTTCTTTCTTTCTAACTAATCTATCTATCTATCTATCTTTCTAACTAATCTATCTTTCTTTCTAACTAATCTATCTTTCTTTCTTTCTAACTAACTAATCTTTCTTTCTTTCTAACTAATCTATCTTTCTTTCTTTCTTTCTTTCTAACTAATCTATGTTTCTTTCTTTCTAACTAATCTATCTTTCTTTCTATCTTTCTAACTAATCTATCTTTCTTTGTAACCAATCTTTCTTTCTTTCTTTCTTACTTTCTTTCTTTCTAACTAATCTATCTTTTTTCTTTCTAACTAATCTATCTATCTTTCTTTCTAACTAATCTTTCTTTCTTTCTAACCAATCTATCTTTCTTTCTTTCTAACTAATCTTTCTTTCTTTCTTTCTAACTTATCTATCTATCTTTCTAACTAATCTATCTTTCTTTCTTTCTAACTAATCTATCTTTCTTTCTAACTAATCTATCTTACTTTCTAACTAATTTATATTTCTTTCTTTCTAACTAATCTATCTTTCTTTTTTTCTAACTAATCTATCTTTCTAGCTAATCTATCTTTCTTTCTATCAAATCCATCTTTCTTTGTTTTTTAAATAATCTATCTTTCTTTATTTCTAACTAAGTTATCTTTCTTTCTAACTAATCTATCTTTCTTTCTAACTAATCTATCTTTCTAACTAATCTATCTTTCTTTCTAACAAATCTCTTTCTTTGTTTTTTAACTAATCTATCTTTCTTTCTAACTAATTTATCTTTCTTTCTAACTAATCTATCTTTCTTTCTAACTAATCTATCTTTCTTTCTTTCTAATCTATATTTCTTTCTTTCTAACTAATCTATCTTACTTTCTTTCTTTCTTTTTAATTAACTTTCTTTCTTTCTTTCTAACTAATCTATCTTTCTTTCTTTCTAACTGATCTATCTTTCTTTTTCTTTCTAACTAATCTATCTTTCTTTCTTTCTAACTAATCTTTCTTTCTTTCTTACTAATCTATCTTTCTTTCTTTCTTTCTAACTAATCTATCTTTCTTTCTTACTAATATTTTTTTCTTTCTTTCTTTCTAACTAATCTATCTTTCTAACTAATCTTTCTTTCTTTCTTTCTTTCTTTTTAATTAACTTTCTTTCTTTCTTTCTTTCTAACCAATCTATCTTTCTTTCTTTCTAACTAATCTATCTTTCTTTTTCTTTGTAACTAATCTATCTTTCTTTCTTTCTAACTAATCTTTCTTTCTTTCTTACTAATCTTTTTTTCTTTCTTTCTTTCTAACTAATCTATCTATCTTTCTTTCTTTCTTTCTTTTTAATTAACTTTATTTATTTCTTTCTTTCTAACTAATCTATCTTTCTTTCTAACTAATCTATCTTTCTTTTTCTTTCTAACTAATCTATCTTTCTTTCTTTCTTTCTAACTAATCTATCTTTCTCACTAATCTATCTTTCTTTCTTTCTTTCTTACTAATATATCTTTCTTTCCTTTTTTCTTTCTAACTAATCTATCTTTCTTTCTTTCTTACTAATCTTTTTTTCTTTCTTTTTTTCTAACTAATCTATCTATCTTTCATTCTTTCTTTCTAACTAATCTTTTTTTTCTTTCTTTCTAACTAATCTATCTTTCTTTCTTTCTAACTTATCTATATTTCTTTCTTTCTTTCTTTCTTTCTTTCTTTCTAACTAACTAATCTATCTTTCTTTCTTACTAATCTTTTTTTCTTTCTTTCTTTCTTTCTAACTAATCTATCCTTCTAACTAATCTTTCTTTCTTTCTTTTTAATTAACTTTTTTTCTTTCTTTCTTTCTAACTAATCTATCTATCTTTCTTTCTACCTAATCTATATTTCTTTTTTTCTTTTTAATTAACTTTCTTTCTTTCTTTCTTTCTAACTAATCTATCTTTCTTTCTTTCTAACTAATCTATCTTTCTTTCTTTCTAACTAATCTATCTTTCTTTTTCTTTCTAACTAATCTCTTTCTTTCTAACTAATCTATCTTTCTTTCTCACTAATCTTTTTTCTTTCTTTCTTTCTAACTAATCTATCTATCTCACTAATCTATCTTTCTTCCTTTCTTTCTTACTAATCTATCTTTCTTTCCTTTTTTCTTTCTAACTAATCTATCTTTCTTTCTTTCTTACTAATCTTTTTTTCTTTCTTTCTAACTAATCCATCTTTCTTTCTCTCTAACTAATCTATCTTTCTTTCTCACTAATCTTTTTTCTTTCTTTCTTTCTAACTAATCTATCTATCTCACTAATCTATCTTTCTTCCTTTCTTTCTTACTAATCTATCTTTCTTTCCTTTTTTCTTTCTAACTAATCTATCTTTCTTTCTTTCTAACTAATCTTTTTTCTTTCTTTCTAACTAATCCATCTTTCTTTCTTTCTAACTAATCTATCTTTCTTTCTTTCTAACTTATCTATATTTCTATTCTCTTCTCTTCTCTCTTCTCTCTTCTTTCTTTCTTTCTTTCTTTCTTTCTTTCTTTCTAACTAATCTATCTTTCTTTCTTACTAATCTTTTTTTCTTTCTTTCTTTCTAACTAATCTATCTTTCTAACTAATCTTTCTTTCTTTCTTTTTAATTAACTTTCTTTCTTTCTAACTAATCTATCTATCTTTCTATCTTTCTTTCTACCTAATCTATCTTTCTTTCTTTCTTTTTAATTAACTTTCTTTCTTTCTTTCTTTCTTTCTTTCTAACTAATTTATCTTTCTTTCTTTCTAACTAATCTATCTTTCTTTTTCTTACTAACTAATCTTTCTTTCTTTCTTTCTAACTAATCTATCTTTCTTTCTCACTAATCTTTCTTTCTTTCTTTCTTTCTAACTAATTTATCTTTCTTTCTTTCTAACTAATCTATCTTTCTTTTTCTTACTAACTAATCTTTCTTTCTTTCTTTCTAACTAATCTATCTTTCTTTCTCACTAATCTTTTTTTCTTTCTTTCTTTCTTACTAATCTATCTTTCTTTCTTTCTTTCTAACTAATCTATCTTTCTTTCTTACTAATATTTTTTTCTTTCTTTCTTTCTAACTAATCTATCTTTCTAACTAATCTTTCT
The DNA here is from genome assembly GCA_031834385.1 of Semotilus atromaculatus. Lineage (NCBI taxonomy): Eukaryota > Metazoa > Chordata > Actinopteri > Cypriniformes > Leuciscidae > Semotilus > Semotilus atromaculatus. The sequence continues at coordinate 920,814 of JAULUF010000056.1, read as the reverse complement.
TTCTTTCTTTCTTTCTTTTTAATTAACTTTCTTTCTTTCTTTCTTTCTAACCAATCTATCTTTCTTTCTTTCTAACTAATCTATCTTTCTTTTTCTTTGTAACTAATCTATCTTTCTTTCTTTCTAACTAATCTTTCTTTCTTTCTTACTAATCTTTTTTTCTTTCTTTCTTTCTAACTAATCTATCTATCTTTCTTTCTTTCTTTCTTTTTAATTAACTTTATTTATTTCTTTCTTTCTAACTAATCTATCTTTCTTTCTAACTAATCTATCTTTCTTTTTCTTTCTAACTAATCTATCTTTCTTTCTTTCTTTCTAACTAATCTATCTTTCTCACTAATCTATCTTTCTTTCTTTCTTTCTTACTAATATATCTTTCTTTCCTTTTTTCTTTCTAACTAATCTATCTTTCTTTCTTTCTTACTAATCTTTTTTTCTTTCTTTTTTTCTAACTAATCTATCTATCTTTCATTCTTTCTTTCTAACTAATCTTTTTTTTCTTTCTTTCTAACTAATCTATCTTTCTTTCTTTCTAACTTATCTATATTTCTTTCTTTCTTTCTTTCTTTCTTTCTTTCTAACTAACTAATCTATCTTTCTTTCTTACTAATCTTTTTTTCTTTCTTTCTTTCTTTCTAACTAATCTATCCTTCTAACTAATCTTTCTTTCTTTCTTTTTAATTAACTTTTTTTCTTTCTTTCTTTCTAACTAATCTATCTATCTTTCTTTCTACCTAATCTATATTTCTTTTTTTCTTTTTAATTAACTTTCTTTCTTTCTTTCTTTCTTTCTAACTAATCTATCTTTCTTTCTTTCTAACTAATCTATCTTTCTTTCTTTCTAACTAATCTATCTTTCTTTTTCTTTCTAACTAATCTCTTTCTTTCTAACTAATCTATCTTTCTTTCTCACTAATCTTTTTTCTTTCTTTCTTTCTAACTAATCTATCTATCTCACTAATCTATCTTTCTTCCTTTCTTTCTTACTAATCTATCTTTCTTTCCTTTTTTCTTTCTAACTAATCTATCTTTCTTTCTTTCTTACTAATCTTTTTTTCTTTCTTTCTAACTAATCCATCTTTCTTTCTCTCTAACTAATCTATCTTTCTTTCTCACTAATCTTTTTTCTTTCTTTCTTTCTAACTAATCTATCTATCTCACTAATCTATCTTTCTTCCTTTCTTTCTTACTAATCTATCTTTCTTTCCTTTTTTCTTTCTAACTAATCTATCTTTCTTTCTTTCTTTCTAACTAATCTTTTTTCTTTCTTTCTAACTAATCCATCTTTCTTTCTTTCTAACTAATCTATCTTTCTTTCTTTCTAACTTATCTATATTTCTTTCTTTCTTTCTCTTTCTTTCTTTCTAACTAATCTATCTTTCTTTCTTACTAATCTTTTTTTCTTTCTTTCTTTCTAACTAATCTATCTTTCTAACTAATCTTTCTTTCTTTCTTTTTAATTAACTTTCTTTCTTTCTTTCTAACTAATCTATCTATCTTTCTATCTTTCTTTCTACCTAATCTATCTTTCTTTCTTTCTTTATTTTTAATTAACTTTCTTTCTTTCTTTCTTTCTTTCTTTCTTTCTTTCTAACTAATTTATCTTTCTTTCTTTCTAACTAATCTATCTTTCTTTTTCTTACTAACTAATCTTTCTTTCTTTCTAACTAATCTATCTTTCTTTCTCACTAATCTTTTTTTCTTTCTTTCTTTCTTACTAATCTATCTTTCTTTCCTTTTTTCTTTCTAACTAATCTATCTTTCTTTCTTACTAATCTTTTTTTCTTTCTTTTTTCTAACTAATCTATGTTTCTTTCTTTCTAACTAATCTTTTTTTCTTTCTTTCTAACTAATCTTTCTTTCTTTCTTTCTTTCTTTCTTACTAATCTTTTTTTCTTTCTTTCTTTCTAACTAATCTATCTTTCTAACTAATCTTTCTTTCTTTCTTTTTAATTAACTTTCTTTCTTTCTTTCTTTCTAACTAATCTATCTTTCTTTCTTTCTAACTAATCTATCTTTCTTTTTCTTTCTAACTAATCTCTTTCTTTCTTTCTTTCTTTCTTTCTAACTAATCTATCTTTCTTTCTTTCTTTCTAACTAATCTTTTTTCTTTCTTTCTAACTAATCCATCTTTCTTTCTTTCTAACTAATCTATCTTTCTTTCTTTCTAACTTATCTATATTTCTTTCTTTCTTTCTCTTTCTTTCTTTCTTTCTTTCTTTCTAACTAATCTATCTTTCTTTCTTACTAATCTTTTTTTCTTTCTTTCTTTCTAACTAATCTATCTTTCTAACTAATCTTTCTTTCTTTCTCTTTAATTAACTTTCTTTCTTTCTTTCTAACTAATCTATCTATCTTTCTATCTTTCTTTCTACCTAATCTATCTTTCTTTCTTTCTTTTTAATTAACTTTCTTTCTTTCTTTCTTTCTTTCTTTCTTTCTTTCTAACTAATCTATCTTTCTTTCTTTCTAAATAAAAACTATCTTTCTTTTTCTTTCTAACTAATCTATCTATCTTTCTATCTTTCTTTCTACCTAATCTATCTTTCTTTCTTTCTTTTTAATTAACTTTCTTTCTTTCTTTCTTTCTTTCTAACTAATCTATCTTTCTTTCTCACTAATCTCTTTTTCTTTCTTTCTTTCTAACTAATCTATCTATCTTTCTTTCTTTCTAACTAATCTATCTTTCTTTCTTTCTTACTAATCTTTTTTTCTTTCTTTTTTCTAACTAATCTATCTTTCTTTCTTTCTTTCTAACTAATCTTTTTTTCTTTCTTTCTTTCTAACTTATCTATTTTTCTTTCTTTCTTTCTTTCTTACTAATCTATCTTTCTTTCTAACTAATCTATCTTTCTTTCTTTCTTTCTTTCTAACTAATCTATCTTTCTTTTTCTTTCTAACTAATCTATCTTTCTTTCTTTCTTTCTAACTAATCTATCTTTCTCACTAATCTATCTTTCTTTCTTTCTTTCTTACTAATATATCTTTCTTTCCTTTTTTCTTTCTAACTAATCTATCTTTCTTTCTTTCTTACTAATCTTTTTTTCTTTCTTTTTTTCTAACTAATCTATCTATCTTTCATTCTTTCTTTCTAACTAATCTTTTTTTTCTTTCTTTCTAACTAATCTATCTTTCTTTCTTTCTAACTTATCTATATTTCTTTCTTTCTTTCTTTCTTTCTTTCTTTCTAACTAACTAATCTATCTTTCTTTCTTACTAATCTTTTTTTCTTTCTTTCTTTCTTTCTAACTAATCTATCCTTCTAACTAATCTTTCTTTCTTTCTTTTTAATTAACTTTTTTTCTTTCTTTCTTTCTAACTAATCTATCTATCTTTCTTTCTACCTAATCTATATTTCTTTTTTTCTTTTTAATTAACTTTCTTTCTTTCTTTCTTTCTAACTAATCTATCTTTCTTTCTTTCTAACTAATCTATCTTTCTTTTTCTTTCTAACTAATCTCTTTCTTTCTAACTAATCTATCTTTCTTTCTCACTAATCTTTTTTCTTTCTTTCTTTCTAACTAATCTATCTATCTCACTAATCTATCTTTCTTCCTTTCTTTCTTACTAATCTATCTTTCTTTCCTTTTTTCTTTCTAACTAATCTATCTTTCTTTCTTTCTTACTAATCTTTTTTTCTTTCTTTCTAACTAATCCATCTTTCTTTCTCTCTAACTAATCTATCTTTCTTTCTCACTAATCTTTTTTCTTTCTTTCTTTCTAACTAATCTATCTATCTCACTAATCTATCTTTCTTCCTTTCTTTCTTACTAATCTATCTTTCTTTCCTTTTTTCTTTCTAACTAATCTATCTTTCTTTCTTTCTAACTAATCTTTTTTCTTTCTTTCTAACTAATCCATCTTTCTTTCTTTCTAACTAATCTATCTTTCTTTCTTTCTAACTTATCTATATTTCTTTCTTTCTTTCTCTTTCTTTCTTTCTTTCTTTCTTTCTTTCTAACTAATCTATCTTTCTTTCTTACTAATCTTTTTTTCTTTCTTTCTTTCTAACTAATCTATCTTTCTAACTAATCTTTCTTTCTTTCTTTTTAATTAACTTTCTTTCTTTCTAACTAATCTATCTATCTTTCTATCTTTCTTTCTACCTAATCTATCTTTCTTTCTTTCTTTTTAATTAACTTTCTTTCTTTCTTTCTTTCTTTCTTTCTTTCTAACTAATTTATCTTTCTTTCTTTCTAACTAATCTATCTTTCTTTTTCTTACTAACTAATCTTTCTTTCTTTCTTTCTAACTAATCTATCTTTCTTTCTCACTAATCTTTCTTTCTTTCTTTCTTTCTAACTAATTTATCTTTCTTTCTTTCTAACTAATCTATCTTTCTTTTTCTTACTAACTAATCTTTCTTTCTTTCTAACTAATCTATCTTTCTTTCTCACTAATCTTTTTTTCTTTCTTTCTTTCTTACTAATCTATCTTTCTTTCCTTTTTTCTTTCTAACTAATCTATCTTTCTTTCTTACTAATCTTTTTTTCTTTCTTTTTTCTAACTAATCTATGTTTCTTTCTTTCTAACTAATCTTTTTTTCTTTCTTTCTAACTAATCTATCTTTCTTTCTTTCTTTCTTTCTTACTAATCTTTTTTTCTTTCTTTCTTTCTAACTAATCTATCTTTCTAACTAATCTTTCTTTGTTTCTTTTTAATTAACTTTCTTTCTTTCTTTCTTTCTTTCTAACTAATCTATCTTTCTTTCTTTCTAACTAATCTATCTTTCTTTTTCTTTCTAACTAATCTCTTTCTTTCTTTCTTTCTTTCTTTCTAACTAATCTATCTTTCTTTCTTTCTTTCTTTCTAACTAATCTTTTTTCTTTCTTTCTAACTAATCCATCTTTCTTTCTTTCTAACTAATCTATCTTTCTTTCTTTCTAACTTATCTATATTTCTTTCTCTTTCTCTTTCTCTTTCTTTCTTTCTTTCTTTCTTTCTTTCTTTCTTTCTTTCTTTCTTTCTAACTAATCTATCTTTCTTTCTTACTAATCTTTTTTTCTTTCTTTCTTTCTAACTAATCTATCTTTCTAACTAATCTTTCTTTCTTTCTCTTTAATTAACTTTCTTTCTTTCTTTCTAACTAATCTATCTATCTTTCTATCTTTCTTTCTACCTAATCTATCTTTCTTTCTTTCTTTTTAATTAACTTTCTTTCTTTCTTTCTTTCTTTCTTTCTTCCTTTCTAACTAATCTATCTTTCTTTCTTTCTAAATAAAAACTCTTTCTTTTTCTTTCTAACTAATCTATCTATCTTTCTATCTTTCTTTCTACCTAATCTATCTTTCTTTCTTTCTTTCTTTTTAATTAACTTTCTTTCTTTCTTTCTTTCTTTCTTTCTAACTAATCTATCTTTCTTTCTCACTAATCTCTTTTTCTTTCTTTCTTTCTAACTAATCTATCTATCTTTCTATCTTTCTTACTAATCAATCTTTCTTTCTTTCTTACTAATTTATCTTTCTTTCTTTCTTTCTTACTAATCTATCTTTCTTTCCTTTTTTCTTTCTAACTAATCTTTCTTTCTTTCTTTCTTTCTAACTAATCTATCTTTCTTTCTTTCTTTCTTTCTTTCTTTCTCACTAATCTTTTTTTCTTTCTTTCTAACTAATCTATCTATCTTTCTATCTTTCTTACTAATCAATCTTTCTTTCTTTCTTACTAATTTATCTTTCTTTCTTTCTTTCTTACTAATCTTTTTTTCTTTCTTTCTAACTAATCTATCTTTCTTTCTTTCTAACTTATCTATATTTCTTTCTTTCTTTCTTTCTTACTAATCTATCTTTCTTTCTAACTAATCTCTTTCTTTCTTTCTTTCTAACTAATCTATCTTTCTTTCTTTCTTACTAATCTTTTTTTCTTTCTTTTTTCTAACTAATCTATCTTTCTTTCTTTCTTTCTAACTAATCTTTTTTTCTTTCTTTCTTTCTAACTTATCTATATTTCTTTCTTTCTTTCTTTCTTACTAATCTATCTTTCTTTCTAACTAATCTTTCTTTCTTTCTTTCTTTCTTTCTAACTAATCTATCTTTCTTTCTTTCTTACTAATCTTTTTTTCTTTCTTTCTAACTAATCTATCTTTCTTTCTTTCTTACTAAACTATAAACTAATTAAACTTTAAACTTCTTTAAACTTCTTCAAACTTATTGGTCCAAACTTTCACAAGCCAACTTAAAGTTTGTCTCGACGAACTTTTTCTAGTTATTATTCTTCTTCTTCTTCTTCTTCTTATTTTTCTTACCCAAAAAATTCTGACTCTAACTCGTCCTAGAGCTTTAACTCTACAAACTCCAAACTCGGGTCAGACCTTCAGACTGTTCTGACTCGGTGTGCTATATCTTTTCAAACTGATTTGACTTTCAGATTTCTTAAAAATTAATATGAAAAATCATAAAAATCCCATTGACTTTCATTGCAACAGTTCAAATTGAGCCAAGACTACGGTGGCCCAGCAGTGGACACCAAATAAACTCAAATCTAAACTCCCTGAAGCCCTAGATTCAATTAAACTACCATTCTATATGTACTAATAAACTTATTATCTATCTATCTATCTATCTATCAATCTATCTATCTATCTATCCATCTATCTCTTTCAACTATCTATCTCTCTTTCTATCTATACATCTCTTTCTTTCTTTCTTTCTAACTAATCTATTTTTTCTTTCATTCTAACTAATCTATCTTTTTTCTTTCTAACTAATCTATCTTTCTTTCTAACTGATCAATCTTTTTTCTTTCTAACTACTCTATCTTTCTTTCATTCTAACTAATCTATCTTTCTTTCTAACTAATCTATCTTTCTTTCTTTCTAACTACTCTATCTTTCTTTCATTCTAACTAATCTATCTTTCTTTCTAACTAATCTATCTTTCTTTCTAACTAATCTATATATCTTTCTTTCTAACTTATCTATCTTTCTTTCTAACTAATCTATCTTTCTTTCTTTCTAACTACTCTATCTTTCTTTCTAACTAATCTATTTTTTCTTTCATTCTAACTAATCTATCTTTTTTCTTTCTAACTAATCTATCTTTCTTTCTAACTGATCTATCTTTTTTCTTTCTAACTACTCTATCTTTCTTTCTTTCTAACTAATCTATCTTTCTTTCTAACTAATCTTTCTTTCTTTCTAACTACTCTATCTTTCTTTCATTCTAACTAATCTATCTTTCTTTCTAACTAATCTATCTTTCTTTCTAACTAATCTATATATCTTTCTTTCTAACTAATCTATATATCTTTCTTTCTAACTTATCTATCTTTCTTTCTAACTAATCTATCTTTCTTTCTTTCTAACTACTCTATCTTTCTTTCATTCTAACTAATCTATCTTTCTTTCTAACTAATCTAACTTTCTTTCTAACTAACTAATCTATCTTTCTTTCTTTCTTTCTAACAAATCTATTTATCTTTCTTTCTAACTAATCTATCTATCTATCTATCTTTCTTTCTAATCTATCTTTCTTTCTTTCTAACTAATCGAACTTTCTTTCTAACTAATCTATCTTTCTTTCTTTCTAACTACTCTATCTTTCTTTCATTCTAACTAATCTATCTTTCTTTCTAACTAATCTATCTATCTTTCTTTCTAACTAATCTATCTTTCTTTCTAACTAATCTTTCTTTCTTTCTAACTACTCTATCTTTCTTTCATTCTAACTAATCTATCTTTCTTGCTAACTAATCTATCTTTTTTTTTCTAACTACTCTATCTTTCTTTCATTCTAACTAATCTATCTTTCTTTCTAACTAATCTATCTTTCTTTCTTTCTAACTACTCTATCTTTCTTTCATTCTAACTAATCTATCTTTCTTTCTAACTAATCTATCTTTCTTTCTAACTAATCTATCTATCTTTCTTTCTAACTTATCTATCTTTCTTTCTAACTAATCTATCTTTCTTTCTTTCTAACTACTCTATCTTTCTTTCATTCTAACTAATCTATCTTTCTTTCTAACTAATCTAACTTTCTTTCTAACTAACTAATCTATCTTTCTTTCTTTCTTTCTAACTAATCTATTTATCTTTCTTTCTAACTAATCTATCTATCTATCTTTCTTTCTAATCTATCTTTCTTTCTTTCTAACTAATCTAACTTTCTTTCTAACTAATCTATCTATCTTTCTTTCTTTTTAACTAATCTATCTTTTATTCTAACAAATCTATTTTTCTTTCTTTCTAACTAATCCATCTTTTCGTTTTGACTAATCTATCTTTCTTTCTAACTAATCTATCTATCTTTCTTTCTTTCTAACTAATCTATCTTTCCTTCATTCTAACAAATCTCTTTCTTTCTTTCTAACTAATCTA